>JBBPRS010000127.1:0-54738 GCA_038093155.1 Boletus huronensis | reverse complement strand
GTTTACAACCAACTCGTGCCACCGCACATCCCTCAACCGATCGAGGTGTATGAGATGGACAGTACGGTCACGGTCCTGGGTTCATCCTTGCCTGACCTCCCCCTAGCCGTGACCCTGCACAACCATCTGAATGGACTTCACTCACCTTCCCTTGCTGCCAGTCGACTGCGCCTCCCTGGAATTGTCTTTCGCCTCACCGAATTTGTCCACACCTCAGGCCCAGATCCTGCGACGAACCTTCATGTATATCATGTCGTGACATCCACGTTTGGGAATGTGGAGATAGAGACGGTCGACAACTTGACTGGGATGAAGGATCTCTGTCTCGTCCATCCATGGATCCGCCCACTACTGGACCAAGAGTTCTTGGATGGTGCGACTGTGCTTGACAGAACAACCCAAGCACTTCGGCTCGTTGCTCGTCTCCGGCAGCCATTTGGTGCGCTCTTGCTTGAGCCGCTATCGCGTGTAGAGTATAGGCGAGTTGCCACGGACAGTTTGATCATGGTTCAAGTTCGCGATGAGGTATCGCTGACCGAGTTGATAGACAACATCCGTGAGATTGAAGTACAATAGTCTTAACTTCAGTACCATGACCCTCGGTATGATACATCTTGCCTTGGTTTCTCATCAAGTAGCTACAAGTATTAGTGTAATCTGATATAATTGCTGCATACCTAGGCCTTTATCGACCACACTCAAGTAGTGATGGAACCGTTCAATTCAGGTATATCCGGGAACATTGAACTCGACGAGTGGCAAACGCGACCATTTTTATTTTTTCCCTTGTTTATTGTCTGATTCGCCCACAGTTGGAAGGTTTGACGGATGTCTTTTTTCGTAGAGATAAGTTAGGTTATTCGGGGATATTTACGGGCACAGCTTGTAAATCCGTAAATCGGATTTTGCCGAGACGCGCCTCGCTTGCCATTTTCGGCAAGCGAGTTCGAACTGGGGAGGCGGGGCTCCCCTGGCGTGCGATGGGCCTGCACTCGTGTTCGGGGACGACCTGCCACCCACACGGCAGGCTGGTAGCGATTAAGTAGCTGCAAAAAAAGTTATATTTGTTATTAACTGTACTAGACAGTGAAGCAAAAATGGAGGAGTGGAAAGAAAAAAAAATAGGGGAGTGTCAATGCCGTTTTTTGAACTCTACGTCGATGCTTGTGGCGAGCCGCTTCTGCTTCATCCCACATCGCGCTCTCGCCTCGCATACATCTCAATTACGACTATCCAATAATCCTTCCGCTCGCTCATTGTTGGCTGCTTTGATGGTGCAGACCAGACGAACGACTCAGCTGGCTGCCAAAGACGTGCCCGAGCGCACACCACTGGACGGTAAAGCCACGAACAAAGGAAGACATAGTACGAGGCAGCCACTCAAACGCGCTAGGAAAGAACACCAGCCAGATGTACGAGTACCGTCGGCGGTCGCCGCAGAACCTAAAGATCCTGAACGTGAGTCACAACGAACCCCCAGGTTGCCTTGGTATTTCATGCACACATGCACGCAGAGGATGTTAGTCCCACGAAAAAACCGCGCAAGGCGCGGCAAAAGAAGGAATACGCTAATCCCAAACCATCTGATTTCGCTCCGCGTGTGTCCTCGGCATGGAAAGTTGGTGCGCACGTCTCTGCAGCTGGGGGTGTGGAGAACACGATCGTGAACGCGGCGTGTGTCAGGTGCGTTTCGCCTTCCGTTTGTTTCGTTCTCAGTGGTAATGGCTTGATGCACCATCACAGAGCCAACGCGTTTGCTCTATTCGTCAAATCGCAACGCAAATGGGTTTCTCCTCCTCTAACAGACGAAACCGTCACGTCTTTCAAAGCACGCATGAACGAGTTCGGGTACGACCCGAAACACGTTCTTCTCCATGGAAGCTACCTAATCAATCTTGGAAATCCTGACGCGTGAGTACCATATATGCGCAGGGTCACTGGCTTGATTATGATTGTATAATCTCAGAGCGAAACGCGAAAAATCATACGAATGCTTTCTGGATGATCTCCAGCGATGCGAACGACTCGGCTTGATGTTGTACAACTTCCAGTGAGTTTTGATCCCCGTTTTTCCTGCCAATAACTCCATATATGCTGCTCTTACATCTGGAAAGCCCAGGTTCCAGTGTCGGAAATGCGACAAAAGAAGAATCGATATCTCTCATAGCTCAATGTTTAAATAGGGCACATAAACAGACTTCATCGGTGATAACTGTCATAGAGAACATGGTAAGTGCTGTGTTTTGCTCTCATTTGCTCTTTAGACCTTCCGATTAAAATGCTGAAGTCGATGATAATGACATGCTTTCACTAGTCCGGTGCCAAGAACATCATAGGTTCCCAGTTTACAGAGCTGCGAGACATTATCGAACAGGTCGAGGACAAGTCGAGAGTTGGAGTGTGTCTTGATACATGTAAGTACTCGGCTCGGCATGGGACTGTAAAGTTACTGATGTAATTGTGGATAGGTCATCTGTACGCAGCCGTGAGTGACTTTGTCACCCCATTTGAGACATTAGTATTGATGTAGTGGGGCATCGCATAGGGGTATGATATCTCTACGAAAGCAGGTTGGGAGTAAGTTCCATCTTAATTTGTATAAGGTCTCTTTTGATTACTTGACACCCCAACTACCGGCAGTACAACGAGTGAGTCTTGCATGCCGCTTCCACGTGTCGTAGATCGACCCTGTTGCTAGTGGCAACGTTTGATGAACAAGTCGGATTATCATACCTCCGTGGGATGCACGTGAATGACTCCAAGACACCCCTTGGATCAAAGAAAGATAGGCACGAAAACATCGGGCTGTACGTCGTCACCCACCGAAAGGTCATTTTAGTTGTCCCATTTTATTCATCCGCACCTTCTCGCATTCTTTGCGGAACATCCCAACAGAGGTACACTCAAGCTTCCAGCATTCCTCACGATTCTCTCGGACCCTCGGGTTCAAAATATCCCTCTCATACTCGAAACCCCGACGTTTGAAGCTGTGGAGGTGTGGGAGTGTGAGATCAAAGTGTTGAATATGTTGTCGGAGGTTGGGGCAGGTTCAGGGGGTAATGTGAAAGAAGAAGAAGACACAGGGAGAGAGGAGATGCTGGAGGAGATGGTGCGTGATATCCGGAGTGTCATCCGGGAATACCGCGACCACAAGGAAAAGGTCGGGAAGAAAAGTACATCAGGCGCATCCAACTCGAAAACACGATCAAGAAAACGCAAGATCGCAGACGACGAAGAGGAGGACGAGGCCACTGGATCCGATGATGCACAGTCGTGCACGCAGCACTCTGAGTAGGCGGTGGTATTGTGCATCATATCCACGCCTCATCTGCACTGATCCCGCCTGGGCAGCTGGTCAGCCAAGACAGCATCACGATCATTACCTTGTACACTAGGATAAGCATTGGGGGCACAGATTAAGCTTCTTTGCGTTTCAACAATCATTCACCAAGTACTCTATAACCGGTTTACAGAACATCGCCTGCATACCAGGGCCTGGCAATGGATGCAGCGCTGCGGCCAACGAGTCAGCGACAGTATCTATAGCACATCCAGACGAAACACTCACCATCCAATAAATATACAGGAAATCACAACATTCTTCGCACCGCCCAGATCCGTGTCTGTGCATCCAGAGATGGTCCTGACATTCGTGATTTACACGCAGCTGCTCCATCCGTCGATGAACCCGCTCCGCATGTACCGCTGGTTGCACCCGAGGCGCCCAAATGCCAAACTCATTGCGCACCCTTCTCTTGGCATCATTCATTCAAGAGGTGTTCTTCATCCCACTGCCGACAATCACACGTTTTCCATCGTGCAGAGCACAGATAGCAAAACTTTGTCAAACATCGACAGATAATATGATAACATCCCTGGCTGAGCTCGACGATGGTATGACACCCTGGACACGTCTGCCACTTGTTCGCAGTCGCTGCTTCTCGTAGTTCAAGCATCGATTGGTGTTCGGAACAGTCTTCTCCCGGATGTGCGTTGTTCTTGCACTGGGAGCAGGAGAAGATATCACAGTCGTTGCAGGTGAGATCTTGCTTCATATCTCCTGACGCGTCAAGGAACGCGGAACATCTTGGGTTGGAGCAGTACACTCGTGATCCGGCGGGTGTTAAATATTCGCGACGCTTGGCAAGAAATTGAAGCCGGAGGGAGATCGAAATGAACCTGAAAACGCCGAACTCCAACGGAAGTGGTCGATGACAGCACCGTAGCGGATGTAGGCTCTCATCACGCAGAGACGTTTCGACGAGGTTCACGAGACAGCCCCGACAATAGCGATGCGTGCAGGGTGCTTTAAACGAGTGACTCGCGACGTCGTCGTCCCTGCAAATGATACATTCGAGACTTTTATCGAGGCTCCTGATCCTCGATATCAGTTATGTTTACGTTCAGGGAGATGAGTCTTACTTGGAGGATTGGCGGAAGACAGTTTTGGAAGCCTCTGGGGTGCTTATGTGAACATTTTGCGTGCCCACATTGATGGCTTTGATGTCCGCCTCCGTGGTGTTGCTGGTATGTCTATGGCGCGCGGGAGGAGGTTCCCTGGGAATGGTCAATGGTTGCAGTACAAAACCATGGTGCTCTGATTGACCTAGCAGGTTGAGCTAAGGTATGTTCCATAACTCGTTGCCACGATGTCTGCCGTGGCAAATCATGTCCATCCCGAAGCGCAACAGCTGCCCGATGATCATCATGTTCAGCTTGTTCTCGAAGCGCAAGTCTCCGGAGTTGACGCGCGTCTGAATCGATGGCGCGATCAATGCTCGAAGCAAATTGGTAGTCGTGCAAGACGCCGATGAACGTGTTCAAAGAGGCAGCTTGGAGGTCAAACGCGATGTCCTCGTCACTACGCGGGGCGTCCTCGCGCGTCTTTCCTTTCTGGGTGGCCTGGACGGCGGCTATATCGTTGAGGACCAACTCGGCGATGAGGAGCTCCGACGCGGTGTCGGGGACTTGTTCGCGGATCCGGTCAGACTCAATGGCAGAGTTTTCTGTCAGACTCATGGTGGTAGGGCAAGGAGAACGGGGGGGTACAGGAGATATAGGGGCGCCCACGTCAGACATTGTTATCGCTACGCCAAGAATGCAAAAAGAAACAAAGATCCCCTCTTTGCAGCTGAAAACACCTCATATGACATAGACTATTACTTCAAGGCAATTGTGATTAGTTCTCCAACTAGCCTTTTCTTCAAGTTGGCATCATACATTTCCTGTCGACGTGACCGCTCCTGTTTCCGAGTCAGTCCATGCATGTGCATGATTGGCATGATGCATGACGTTAGGGGCGATATCTATATTAGCATTCAACACAGCCACCTTTACCTTTCACGCCAGCGTTCCCGCTGGCAGGTTGGCAACTTCATGTCAGCGTTTGCTCGGGGAACTCGCTCACTTGCGCCACGTCGTGTCATTTTCTCTGAGCGACGCACATATGCAACATCCACCCAACTTCCTCGACCACCGCCTCCCACAGAAGATCCTCACATGGAGACCTTCTCAGCTCCGTCAAAACCCAAACTCTACTACACCCGTCCTTCTCCGCGCCACGACTTGCCCAAAATACAGGTAGTACTGCCGTCTGTCTGTTATTGTCCTATAAAAAAAACTAAAGTGCGCTCGTGCAGAAACGATGGCCATTCATTCTCGCATTTGCCGCACTCGGAGTGTCCGGATGGGCTGCCTTCCTCCTCGTAGCGATGAACCAAGAACGTCTCTCGAGTTCCGTCGTACGCCAAATTTTGCAGACGGCACGAGAAGACAAGGCGCTGCAGGCTGCTTTGGGTGACGCCATACGGTTCGAGCCAACATGGTACCTCAATGGCGATCCCTGGATCAGTGGTTCTGTGTGTCTCGTTCTTTTTTTCTTCCTCCTGTATCGATTTTGATGTCGTGCGTCCGACAGATTAATCTCCCGCAGGGAAACGTCGACGTGAGCTTTCGACTAAAAGGTCACCAAGGTTAGTTGAGCACTTCTCTGTTCGTCGAACGGGACCGCAGTCTTGAGGTCATTTTAGGCACCGGAACGCTGTACTTTACTAGCATTCGTAAAGCGAAAGGAGAAATCTTCACGCCTCGTACGTCCTGCATTGTCATTTTGGGCAATCTTTATGACTCTTGTTGCTTTGCAGTGCGATTCAGGGTCATCTGTGATGATGGCAGAGCCATTAACATTGTTCCGCAGTCCGCCAGCTCGTCTGGATCGCAGTCACAATGAATTTAACCCTACCTCTTGTTTGGTTGACCCTGGCAGCCGAGAATCTTCATATTTGCTCGCAATTCATCATTAGTACCAAGTGTGTGTTAGATGTTGACCGGTACGGGTGAGGATAGATTGGTGATTGTCCGTAGCCGCAGTGCCCGAGGCTGTAGAGTCATCAGCACCTGTGTAACTGTGCGCCAATAGCTTTTGGCATGCGCAAGAAACGAGACAATGGTATGGACCGATGCATGAGTACAGTACCAAATCGTTGACTACGAGGATGGGGACTACGAGAACAGGGATCCGACATGTGCGAGGGGGACAGTGGGCGGCTGCGCAATTGAGCGCTGTCCGGCTCTGGAACTATCATAGGCTTTCAGACACCCGACAGGACTTTATCACTGGGCCATGCGGTCCCCATAATGGTTGGCTCGACATCATGCCATGGCCTCCTTTGTCAGGACCAACAGAAGCCACAGACGCGCCACTTGCCCAAAGATCTAGACTAGGCTTTGTGACTGCGTTCGTGCCTTGCTACGTAGCAGAGCTGCACATAAAACGCGTGCGTCAGCACCCCACGGCATGATGTAATCGTACATACAAAGGGGGTCAGGCTCCTTTAAATCCGACATTTTAACCATATCACGAACAACATGAAAGCATTGACAATTGGAGGATCGAGGAACATTGCCTACCTTTCCGCAGTAAGACTACTTGGTATGCCTGTTGGCCAACATGTTTTGCGGTGCACTGAATGATGATGATTAGACTTAGGGGCTATTGTCACCTTCCTCTTGAGAAAGCCTAGTGTGTTTGATAACGACGAAACAATTCAAAAATATGTCCGTTCCGGAAAAGCAAGACTTGTTCAAGGCGATGCGCTAGTCAAGGACGATGTCAAACGTGCTTGGGTTGCTGCCCAGGGAGACGACGGCAAATCCGTCGATTTTCTCGTTTTCACGGTCGGTAAGCTGGACTATTTCTTCCTCATTCCCTGGTTCGATCTCACGCGTACCGCTCGACAGGCGGGATACCCCATTTCAGACTCACCAAAGGCTTCGTGTCCTTACCTGCTAATCTCGTGACCCAATCCCTCCTCAACTGTCTGGAAACCCTCCCAACACCTCACCCCAACATCATCGCCATCTCCGCTGCTGGAATCACCCGTATCGGCCACCAAAAGCTCCCGTTGCTCCTCAAGCTGTTCTACAGCTACTTCATAGCCGAACCCCACGCGGACAAATGTGGTATGGAGGAAATGCTGGCGTATTGTGCGGGTTGGGAGTGGGAGACAGAGGACAGTCCTGGGACGGAGGTGCTTGGTGGAGATTGGAAAGCGAGCGTGGATTTGCCGATACCAGGGACGCTGAAACACGTTGTCGTGGTGCGGCCTGCGCTGTTAACAGATGGGACGTGTCGTGCAGATACTTTGGAATCGTCGAGTCAGGAACCCTACAAGGCGGAAGCAGGAGACTTCTCAGGGCGGTGGACAGTTTTAAGGAAGGACGTGGCACATTTCTTGGTTGAGAGAGTGGTCAGGCATTGGGACGAATGGGAGGGGAAACGTGTCAGTATCGCTTACTAGGATTCTGTTCTCGGCTTGCTGGGCTATACTTTTAGCTGCGACATAACGGGGCCATGCACAATAAACATGCTGCATGATATATGTAGGAGGCAGTACCACCTGACAACGATTTGATCAATGTGGATGTTAGTAAATCATATCATGAGGAGGTACTACTCTGGGAGTGTGAGGGGCAAGGATACAGTGCTGAAGCATAAATTCGTCGGCAGGGAGCCGTTCACTATGTGATAAGTCAAAACTGTTTGATTGACAGACATTGGCTTACTTATCAACGTGCATTCACTGGTGAGATGGCCATGGACCATAGAGGGTATGATAAGAGGTAAGCTCTCGCCCGTCAACGAGCTTGTTCCAGCCAGCTTGTTCCAGCCAGCATAGCCTTCATACGAATTATTGCAGCGCTCGGAGCATGCTGGTGGGGATGATCTCACAACGCAAACTTGGTTGAGCGTGAATGTGTCGAGGCGACTTGCAGTGGTAGCCAAAGCCTCTTTTGGTCATGTCACATATTACATAAACCTTTTCTTCAATCAGTTCACTCCATGCCGACTCTTCCAAAGCTCGTTTCAGGATTCACCGTCATCCCGGTCGCCTACGCCCACTCGACACATATTCTTTATGCCCGCGCCCACCTCTCCAAATCGCAAGATATTCTATATCCAGAAGGAAGGACGCTCTTTCTCGTCAACATCCCCGTCGATGCCACGGACCGCGAAATCTCACTTTTCTTCAAGTCCTGCGGGACGGTAGAGCGGGTGGTGTACGACCGGGACCCGTCGCACGTGGCAGAAGCAGAGGCAGAAGCAGAGGCAGAAGCAGAGATCGAGACATCGCCGTCATCATCGTCATCGAGCGAAGAACCACGACCACGATCAAAAAAACAACCACAACCAACATCGAGCGCCTCTGCAAGCGTCGTATCCCTCCCGCCAGTCCCTACACGTACCCTCCGAAAAACAGGCAGCGTTGCCCATGTCATCTTCCTCGACGCCTCGTCACTCGAAAAAGCGCTTGTCCCACCGACGAAATCGCGTCCTTGGCCATCCTCTGAAGAGCCACGAGGTCTTGCCCACTACGCAGCATTTTATGACGCACAAAGACCACCGCTTGACGTCGTGAAAGCACATGCAGACACTTGGATGGAACGGTTCGAGTTTGATCTGGCAAAGTCGAAACAGAAGTCGGCATACCGTAAAGGAGAGGCGATTGTGGACGAGGATGGATTCACGCTTGTGACGAGGGGCGGGGCGTACGGACAAACGCTCGGAGGCGGCGCTGGGGTGGCCAGCAAGACATTTGAGAAGACAGGACAGACGGCGAGTAAGAAAAAGAAAGAACCAAAGGAAAAGCAGACCTTCTATGCTTTCCAAAAGGCCGAAAAACAGAGAAACGGTAGGATAGTGTATAGATGTGTGATGCTGTGTGCTCGGCTGAAATGTCTGCATTTCTAGCGTTGCTGGATCTCAGGAAGAACTTTGAGGCAGACAAGGCACGCGTAGAGAAATTAAAGGAGTCTCGGCGTTTCAAGCCATACTGATTACCGGCGTGGTGCAGTCGTGTTCCCAATTCAGTGGATGAAAGGTTACTAATCATTGTACTGACAGAATTGCATACAATGTGTCATGTTGACCCAGAACTCGGCTTCGAGTAAACAGACCTCTGCTCACCAACGCATTAAAAGAGCACCTATGCGCACCAATGATGGTCGGAAAACAAAGAATATAAGTCAGATAATGTAAACTCATGTCAACATCCGCGTTGCATATGAAATCCAGCGTCCATACGCGACTATGCTTCCACGAATTCATTCTACACTCAACGGCACGCACAGTCTCCCCACTTTTCACCGCAAGTATAACAAAACTCTTGCCGACACCGGCACAGCATATGGGAGCAACCAAAGGAGCGCTCTACTATTATTTTGCATTTCGGACAGGTTTTCCAGCCTTTTTGCTTGGCAAGAGCGCGAACTTCGCGGCCCTGATTGTCATCGCAGCTTTCTCCGGGGTGTGTGCGGTTTTTGCATCCCGAGCAGACGTCCGTACTACACTCTGGGCACGATACCACGCACGGTGTCGATGCGGATGATCTACCAATGAAATGCGAACATGTCTTGTTGGGACAGTAAATGCGGAAGTTGGGAGGAGTAGCTGCCTCTGCGCACTTGAAAGAGAACGTTGTACGAAGTGGACCAGGCAGGAAACCAAGGAAGGTGTCCATTGGAAGCTGCTGTTGGCAACATTTCAAAGGAAAAAGCCCTTCGTTGTTATTGGCAACTTCGGCCATCACGATCACGCACTGGGGACAGATGGAATGGCCACAGGGTCCGCTGAGACAGGTGACGTATTCGAAAGTGTCACGGCAGACGACACATTCGACGCTAGCAGGATGGTAAGTCGTCCGGTGAATGTCATAGACGCAATTCACTACCTGGCTTGCTCCCGCTTTCTCAACCTGGTGTGATGAAAGTTTTTTGGTCTGGAGGGTCCTACTTCAATCTGAGGCCGCTCGGATGCCGTATCAGCCACTAGGAGTTTTTCACTGGGCGTCAACTCGGGCGATTAGCTCCCTATAATACCTACAAAGTGGCTGAGGGAGGTAAGAAGCTCACAATAATTCTGAAAAGGACACATTGCACATCTCCAACTGGGCTGGTGTCGGTGGAGGAAGAGATTCGCCACGCTGCAACGCAAGCGCTGCTTGATAGTCATCTCGCTCGCCTGATTCCAAGAGTGCTAGACGCTGGAGGAAATACAACCGGGGATCTGATGCACGGTTTTCGTTTTCATTTAATGATGAGTCCCTGCTAGGATGCCCATGGAACTGAGGGACTGGATATGGTACTTACCCTCCTTTTTTTGCGAACCTCGACCTCTATTGAATTGTGGGATAGGAAACCATCGGGAGATGGGGGACGCTAACCTGGCGAGTACAAAATCCATCGTTCCTGTTCTCTGTCTCAGTCGTGGTCGTAGAAGAAGAGAGGCCACTGGTGAGAGAACTCCTTACGGTTTTGTGGAGCGAATGTCCAGGGTAAACAATACAATCGCAATAGGAGTTTTGGGGTGTGATAGGGTGTGACCCTAACCTTTTCCTGTATTTGCGCCACGACAAGACCTAACCCTACAGTTGGGGTACGCTTTGGTCTCGGCACTTTCTGAGCGTGTGTACGTGGCTGTGCCTTCCGGAGTAACTTGCACCCATTAATTGCTAGTATGGACGATGAAAGCGCAGAGATTGAGCTAGTGAGTTTTATTACAAGCACGAATTTGAAGTTTTTCGACTGATGCGCGGTAAATTCAGCTTGAGCAGAATCTGAACAAGACCCACCAGATATCGCAACGGATGATATGTACGTGGACCGACTCTGCGTTCGTCCTGATCAAGGCTAATCTCACCAGCTATACTGACCAACTTCGATTCCCGCCTGGTCAAGTTGGAGAAATCAATACTTCCGCTATACACCGCAACCCAGAAACTCAACTTCCGATCGCACAGTACGCATTTGGAGTCGTGTTTGAGGCATCTTTCTCAAAGCTACGAACAGATATCGACCGTGCACTCTTGAAAATCGACGAAGTGGCAGGCAGCCACGAAGGCATTGCTGAAGAAGAGGGTCTCATTCTACGAGGGTTTGCATCTCCTTGTTTTTGTTCCGTGGCTGCCATGTGAACGTGAACTCTTTCTCCAGTCCTCAGGCCGGACAACTGGAAATATACATTGATACTCTCGCGCGTTTGAATGCGGCAATTGCGTTCAAATCGTCAGATGAAGATTCCCGCGAAAAGGTTAGTCTCGTGTTATTGTACTACTTTGACGCTGAGTTGACTACGGCTGCCACTCCCACAGGCCCGTCTCGTCGAGACTGGTGCAAAGAAGCTAGCGCAGTTGTATACAAAGCTTGTTGCTGAAGGATCATCGGGTTCGCCCCCGATAGCAGGTCTTGACTTTACTCCGTCGACATTTCCACCAACGCTACTTGCCCCTCTCAAACCTCTCGTGGCATTCTTGCGTAGCCTTCCATTGCCCTCCACCCACCCATCACATCCCGCTGGTCAGATCATCCTTGCCACCTTAAGGGAGGCACAGCGTGGTTACGCTGACATGCGTGGAACATGGAATCGCAAGTCTCTAGAGACGCATGCTAAGCGAGTCGTCGACCGCGCTGAAACGTTGGACGGTGTCATTGCAGGCAAAGAATTCGGGACCTGGGTGGAAAACCTCCTTCGTATCACAGAGGTAGGTGGTTCGTCCGTGGCTGTATTACGCTGATTTTATAACGTGTGTAGACCGAATATAGCCTTCTTACCGACCTCGCGACGCTCACTATGCCTTCTCTCTTGGCATCCACTTACGATACCCTCCTCAACCCCCTCCTCACACTCTTCACAGATACGCTCTCCTCCTTGATTGCTATTATCAAACGTTCTCTTCATAAATACACCTTCCATGCCCTCGCTACCTACTCTGCTCTTTCGGTATCCCAGAATCGTTGGGAAATTCTCATGACCAGGAGAGGAGAAGGGCGGAGAGACACGAACGAGTTGCGGGACGGACTGAACTCTGTCAGGAGCGTGTGTTTGAGAACCTTTCCAGAATTTTTGGCCGATTTGAAGTTGGCGGCTACAGGACCTGGAAAGGGTGGAGAATTAGGTGTGAGCTTGGCCGATTTTACTATCTCTGTAAGTGTCTTGAATTTCTTTCTTGGCTCCAAGCCCGTTTCATTGACTTGTATCAGACCGTACAATATCTGGATAGAATTCCAGAAGTACAGGGGGCAGTCGGATCAGCACTGCTTGCACTAGGGGACGGAAATTGGAAGATGGGTGAGGGTAAGCAAGTCGGAAAAGCCCAAAAGGTTTCAACGATCGAAGTGACCGAGAAGGTCGTCCTTCAACATTACACCTGTTCGTTCTTTATTTTCCCTATAACTGTGCTCCCGACCACTCATTCGTGATATATTTAAAAAGTCGACATCGTGAACACGGCTGTGAACAGTTTGACGACCCTGTCTCGCACACAACGTCGTGGCGCGTTTGGGTCTATATTCTTACTCAACAATATCTCCTATTTCTACTCTCGCCTCGTGTTGAAACCGACGCATCCGGGGCTAATTGAACTCGTCACTAAGCCCACTGCGGATGGACTCATGTCGGCTTTTCGAACCGCGAAAGCAGGTTATTTTGATGCCAACTTTTCGCCTTTAATGCAAGCGTTGAGCGAAGATCGCGAAAAGGAAAAGGTAGGCAGTAGTGCGTGGAAAGCGGCCACGAAGGAAAAGTTTACGCGCTTTTATGACCTTTTGGAAGAAGTTGGGGAAAGGCATCGGATGGCGAAGGTGTTGGAGGAAGAGGAGGAGGGGAAGAGGGCGATCGCGGAGGAGGCAGTCAAGCTCGTCGTCCCGAGTTTGCAGCGGTTCATTCAGAAGCAGAGAGATAAAGAATTCAGCAAAAGTGAAGCTTGGTTTTTTTTTCTTCTGTTGTGATGCGATGTGTTTGCGCTGACGCTTCTTCCGTTTTGCGACAGACCCACAAAAGTGTGAGTATGAGTGCTTGGGAGTACCTTTGCAGATGCTGATATGTTTACTTTACAGATATCAAGCTGTCCCCGGAAGAAGTTGAGACTCAAATACGTGCTTTCTACAGGTAAATTTTTCAACGCGTACATTACTGCAGGCAAGTTTATATATCCACAATACACGAGACTCGGCACCGCCTTCCCCGCCACAACGCACACCCACCAAGGCGCATCAGTAGGGTAAGTGATATAGCTGTGGGCCACAAAACGAATCGACAGTACAGATGTGAGCAAGATCAATCAGTATCAGTCCGTACATGTACAAAGCCAAGAAGGACACCCCTTCGATCATTTCTACTTTCCATTTTCATTTTAACATTGCGATATCAATAATCTCCGTCGTCCTCGTCCTCATCCATAATCGCACCGGCCACAATACCCACATTCCTTGTCGCAGGCGGTGAAATCTCTGTCATCCTCATAATCATCCTCATGATACGACACCATTTTTGAGACACACTGGCACTTTTTTGAAGCCTGTGCCACACTTTGAAACCTCTCTTCCCCAAAGATGGGACAAAGCTCCCTGGCATAGTCCTCCACCCATTTGGACGACGGAAGACGTTGCGTAGTCTCTTTTTCTCCAATATCATCGAGATCATCAACACGAATGATGACGAGCATGTCTGGGATGAGACATTGGAGAAAGTTGAAGATGTCACGGAGTGGGGCTTCAACGTCGACGTAGAGGTATGCATCGCCGTAGCGATCTCGTGCAGAATCACTCCATCTATGCCTCCGCGCCTCAAAAAGCGCCGATCTTTCGAACATGTGCTTCCATTGTTGGACGAGAGAAGGTTCGAACCAGGCACTGGCAGTGCGGGGGACACGTAGCTCGACACGGCTGTGTCTATCCCCCTGGTAGGATGGCAGAATGCGCGTGTAGCTCAGGAAAGCGAGCAAGGCATCTGTGGATAACCGGGTCGTCGGGTGAGCGGAACGCTGGAAGGACTGAGAGACTACCCACTATACCGTCTGTTTCGTGCTGCTCCCAGCCAAGTTCGACGAGCTGCCTCACTCTTTCGAGAAGAAAAGCGTTTGCACGATTGTAGGCCTCGTCAAGCTGCTTGTCATCCAAGGGACATGGCGGCCTCGTGGATGTTTCGCCTTGGCGGAAATCCTTGTCGAATTTAACGTATGGGCCTTCTCCACCCATCCTTGAGTGTCGTTGGGCTCAGTGGATTTTCACGAAGATGGGTCTTGGGTTAGATATCATTTCTTCCTTACTAGGTATTAGGGGCTTGGATCCGAAGTAGTGTCTCGAACAGACAAGAAAAAATAAAATCGAAACATGGTCCGGAACAGAGTCCATCCTACTCGAAGCATCCAACACTGATTCCAATGGTTGCAAAGTCCTCACTTCACCGCGTTTTGGTATTTTCGTCATTCTACCCCCTCACATCTCCTTCTCACCCGCGCCGCACGAACCGGATACCATGATCCTTGATGCCCAACGTCATCAGAACATCCGCCTGGAAAACACGTTCCCGCCATTCGGTCACGCTCTCTACTTGCCCGTTCGGGCGCTGCGCCAACAAGGGTTCGACCCGCCAGTCACGGAGTAGATGCGCAAGGAAGCAAACGGCTTCGGTCGTCGAGTACTTACGGCCGATACAGGAGCGAAGACCTGACGTTTTTATAGATGGGGGTCACATCAATTGATGCCAACGATATGCATGGGGCCCTACGCCCGCTGCGATTACGCACCAAAGCTAAACCCGGTAAATTCCCCAGCAGCTTCCTTTACATCCAAATTTTGATTCTGCTTCTTGGTATACCATCGCGAGGGTCGGTAGACTTCTGGTTCAGAATAGTATTTTGGGTGATACTCTAGAGAACATAATCGAGGTGACGGTCAGTTGCAATGAAAAGACAGTGCCGTGATTGTCCACTTACGGATACCGACGAGATCAACTACGACCTTTGGTGTTGGTTCACATCAACGCCAACACAATAAATGATTGCAATCAGACCAAAGGTGACTTACCTGGGTACCTTTTTTCACAACCAACGTTTTTGGTTCATTGGTATCAGAGATATTGAGGATAATGTCATGCTTGGCTTCGCGAGGGACGATCGGTCCGGGGGCTACGATGATCCAAAGTAAGTTCAGAGAACGTTGTTAATGGTCCCAATCGAGTGACTTACGGAACATTCGAATACCTTCATAGTACGCGGCGAGTATCTTGTCAAGTTTGCCATAATCTTCATAAAGCTGGGGATTCAGAATTCACGTGTTCCAAAGTCAAACCAAACGGTGACGTGAGTTGAGATGCATACACACTTACCAGGGTGTCGTCGTCTCTCCCTTCGGTCACCTCTCGCACTTGTGAGACAAGTTCGTCTTGGATGTCGAAATCCAGAGCCAGGAACGCAAGGGTTGCCCCCAAGGCATGGGCCGTCGTATCTAAACCCCAGATGCGCGTATCGCAACAGAATCAGATAGACCAGAAAAATATGCCTACCATGACCAGCATACAAGAACGAGAAAACGTCGCCAATCTAGGACGAAGAAAAGAGTGTCACTTTCTTGCTCACAGAGAAGCAAGCTCAGGAGTCAACTTACCAATTCGTCGTCACTGAGGCCCCTCTTGCCTCCAATGTCCTCCGAAGCGTGGATCAAAAGTGAGAAGAGATCATTGCTGGGTTTAGTGTTCCCGTTGGCTGCTTCGGATCGAATGTTCTCTCGTATCGTATTGACTTGGGATCGCATGAATACTCGCATGATATCGTAGGCTCGACGCGTGCGTTGGACCCTGCAATGATTGTCAGAGAACCAGCGTACTTCATCTTTGTTCCAGGACGTGCTGACCATTCAAATGGCAGTTTCCATGCCCAGGAAGGGACCAGTGCAGAGAGCATGAGTGTTTTCGTGATAATATCGAGACATTCTTGAACGCTGAGTTCATTGCCTTGACTAGGTGATTTGGACCACGTCAAAGGCACACCAAATCCAACCGACGTAAAGATGGTGAGCGAAAACTGCCATGAAGATAGATGTGATTAGTCACGATCGCGAATGATTCTGATCCCAGGGGGAGAAAGAGAGCACCTTAAACATGACCGAATCGATACTAGGCACCTCGATGACGTCTTTCGAGGCCCAGCCTTGTGCGGTCGTCATTTCCGCAAAGAGTTTGCACGAGGCGTCCCAGACAGCGGCATACCTTCAAGTCAGTGACGAAGACCACTCAGCATCTCGCACTTGGAATTTGGTTATGTCTACATACGTGTCGTTGTTGAACGCAGGACTGGAAATCTTTCGGTGTTTTCGCCACTGGTCACCGTATGCATCAACGATGTTTGGACCCCAGAATCTGTTCAGTGATGCGGATGAGGTGAGCTCAATCTGAAACAGGCCTGGGGAGATACTATGTAGACTGACGAGAAAGGACCTTTAAAGGCCGGGGACTTGTCAAATGTGTCCAACCCTCCCGAAAGAATCTGCTTTCCTACTTCCAGGGATCGAGTGAATAACATCGGAGCACCAAAGAGGAACGGCACGAATGACACGGTATCGCTACCAAAGCGACGATAAACTGGCATAAGGTTATTGGAGGTCAGGGAGTAACTGGTGGCTACAATGCATCACGCACCGTTTCGATTCTTCCGCCATTTCCATACGAACACAAAACCTGGTGGGAACTCATGTCAAAAAGACGAACGAAAGAGACATGTTTGCTGGGAAGCTCTCACTGGGGTTCCACCACGTATCGGGTAGCATGGCACCTGGAACGGAAACCGGCGAAAATGGAGTACGGAAACCGGGGAGTGAATCGACAGCCTGTTGTCATTATCAACACTCTGCCTTTCTGAAACATGAATCCCGCCGTCACAAAGGCAACATACCTTAATGCCTTGAACAAGTTTGACGACACGCGATACGACGACAAGGGCACCAAGGAAGGCAAGTGTCCTTGTCCATTTCGAGGTATCTGGGAGGCGATGTTAGTGTGTCTGATTGTATGCAGCCACTATGCTCACCGAGAGCGCCTTGCGGTGACATCTGACTCCATACGCCCGAGAGCGCTGCCATGGTCTCGAATAGCAATGTAACAGCAAGGTGGACTTGCTTTTAACGTCCACGAGCTGCATTTGGCAACCACGAGATCCTCCGGAGGCCGAGACCAAATAAAATCATTGCGGAGAGGGCTGTGCTTGATGGCAAGTGACTCTTCGACACATAAACCCATTTCAGAACGTTTCCAAGATATTTCTGCATACTGGGCATCGGAACAGCCCAAATTGGTAGTTGCTGTGTAGTTCATTGCAACCGCTCCTTGGCCTCGTCAAAAAAGAAAAAAAAACATGGTACTTAGCTGGTAGAGCGTCAAGAATATGTCTTAGCTTGGTCAATGCAAGCCGAGGCGATCAACCCACTGGAGCAATCTGACAATGAATGAAAACTCGAAACTCAGTTGCGCCATGCTTTCGAGAACATACGTATTGGTGTAGAGTTATTCGATAGTTGTGCATGTTGTTAGATAACATACACCTGAAACAGGGTCCAATGTGGTATCAAGCTATCAAGGTGACCGGTGACCAGCGACCGTGATATGAGTTGATGAATCATAGCCATAAAATAGAGTTTAATTTTATGTGAAGAATCAAATATTGTTGCTGGTGGATAGAGAGCTCTTTCCTGCCAGGATCCCTGCTGACAATGCAGATTTTTCGTTAATGCACGGTTTTTGGTGGTTCCCGCCATGTGTGCATGGATGGCCAATGTACTGTACCACTTGTCTACGAATCCAAACCTCGACGTCGTGCAATCAGCGAATCACTGCATCCCACAAGCGTGAGAATCAGATTGCTATGCTGCCGCAGTATCATATTAGCTTGGGAACATACACATGACTTGCCCGACCACATGGTACCCGAGGCAGGATCCTGCAACTACCAACATCTGTACCTGAACATTGAACCTTATCATGGTCGTACCAGCGCGGGCTTAGCTATGCGGCAGTCTCGCACCGGTGATGAAGAAGAAGACCGCTTATTAGGTGCGAATTTGCTCCAAAGAGCCTGACACGCATGCGGTCCTTCACCACTTCTGGAGAATCGACGAGATAAGATGGGCGGGGAAGGTCCACGTCCATCCGGTTAAAACAAGGGCCGTGTTGCGATCATTCTATAATGTGGTGGCATGAATGAGTGTGAGGCGCTGTAATCGAACATGGGAGAATCAGCAGTCGTGACGTCGTAGGCATCATCACACTTGCACAGTAAACAAAGCCAACTGTTTATTACACTCACACTAGGCGAGCATGAACAAATCAAACTTGAAAAATGACGTATCTTAGGCTTCCAATATTGGAGGGGAACAAGTAGTACCCGCGCAAGTGCTCTTTTAAGTCCGAAACTACTCTATAGTTAATTTATCCACCACTAAATATGATGCCAGAACTCGTACATGATAATCTATCAGTCATCCAGGAAACTCAAACAACCCTCCTCCTGAGCATGATCCGAGCGGTAGTGTTGGCTGCAATCGAAGTGCCAATCCGCAAATTTTGTGGGCGGGTCGCCTTGTCCTCCAGTTTGACGTCGTACGAAATAACCAGATGAGCCAACATGGTATTAAGCGCGCTCGCGGCGAAAAACCGACCGGGACTACAGAAAACCACGTGCTCATAAATCCAGTCCGCCCTGACAGTGGGCGAGAGCTCTTACCATGCGTGTCTGCCGTGTCCGAACACCAAGTATTCAGGGCTAGTCGCGGTGAACTGGTGATTAATGTCGGCACTGTCTCCGGTACGCATTTTGGAAAATCGGAAGGGATCAAACATATCTGGATCTTCATAAAATTCATTGTCGCGGTGCATCGGTTGGGTAGCCATCACAACGAATGTCCCTTTCGGTATGACGGTTCCGTCAGAAAACGTGAGGTCCTTCATGGCCTTTCGCACCATGTTCACTGCCAAAGAAAGTGATGAGTTCCACTGCACACAAATATGCACTATACTCACCGAGACCCATTCCATTCATACGTTGGCTCTCTTTCATGAAGCTGTCGATTTTGTGCATCTTTCCCACCGCAGCCTTCGACCAGCCCTCCTCCTTGATGATCGACTCCACTTCTTCACGAAGAGGTTGGATGTACTGAGGATTGGCTGCCAGATCATAGAGTACGTGAGTAAAACCCTGAAGAAAATCGCTGTTAGGCCTTGTATTCTGCTATTCACGTCCAACCTACATTTGAGGACGTCTAGGGCACAAACAAGCAAGGTCAGCATCGAAAGCCAAGAGACTAAGTAAGCAATTACATGAATAGCAGCAAAGTTGATGGCTAAAATACGCGAAGTTATATTGGTTACATGGCGATGGGGGCCCTTTGATCCTTCCATCATCCAAGACAGAAGATCATTCTACCATGGTGGAAGTGAGATGTCTTTATAGCGACAATGAGATCAACCCACAGGTTCATCGTCCCATGATATGCCATACTCTTCAAGACACTTCCGCCGCGCCTCGACAATTGAAGAAAGATGCTTTACACCACGCCTGATACTTCCAGGAACATTTGTCAAAAACCGGGCGACAAGCCTGGCGAAAGGTCAGGGGCTGGGTCAAAATAGGAAGTGACTAAGACTTGCGGTGCCATAAATTTGGGGAAGAGGCTGATTATAACCGCCCCTTTCAGAACATCCAAGGTAAATTGTATATTGAGATCCACCCAGTCGGGGTCACGGCCTAAGGTATACAGGATAAACAGACTTAAAACAGATGAAAGTGGTGACATACATAGAGGGAAACCAACGAACACCCTGTTGTTAGTCCTGCTGACAATTTGTTGGACAGTGCTGAGTGTAGGGATACTCTTCCACTCTAATTGTTCGCAATCTGAGCGAAGTGCTGAGACTAGCAATAGTGAACCTCAACCTATCATTACCTTCAAGGTTCAGTATATCGTCAAAAGCCGTTACGATTTCATCCTTTATGTCGGCATACAAGGCTCCGAGATTGCGATTGAATCTCGAGCGGAGAATTGTAAAATGATATGGGTTATAGTGAGTATCGTGTCCTAACGTGTGCTCTGCCTGCAAAATCTGTTGCACCTGCGGTTAGGCTGATTCTGAAGAGAGCAAACATATGGTTACATCGCCTACAGCTTCCAGGAAGCTCAATTCGTCGTCGCGAAGGCTACGAAATTCTTCCACATGCTGACGACTGCTGAAAACAACCATCCAGCGGGAGAATGTTGACACCTTGAATGGAGTGCCCTTGTACTACAATCATCATGAAAGTTAGCATTGCAACAATGTTGAGCGGCAAACGCACTTTGTCGTAGCCCTCCTGGATAACATCGCTGGCATTGATGAGAAACTTGACACCAGCCCACCATGATCCTAGCCACGTATTCGATCCAACGGTTGGGATCTTGTCGAGCTGGTCATGGATTGTGAGCCGGAAGACGGCACGCTAAGCATATCCCATACTTACGTTTGGACTATCCGACGACCTCCAAATCAAAACCAGGGTAACAGCAGTGATGACACCCGTCACACAGTAGGTTGCACCTGAGATATGGTCTCGTAGCTGTGGAATTTGCAATGGCATTGGCCAGTAGTATAAGGGGTTTGTTGTTCACTCCAGATATGAAATTAAGAAGCAGACGGACAAACGGTGGGTGTGCAGTTGCATCGTCCTTTCTTCCCTTTGCAGTTATACTCCGGACGTACTGGTTAGTAGTCCCGAGTTGAGGTCCGGAGGCCGTGATTGGAGGACGGCCAGGCACTTGAAAGCAAGTCAGCTTAACACCTTGGCGAAGTTGTCAATGACCTGTCGTTCCATGAACTCAACTGAGAGTCAGAGGCATTTGATTGGAAGGATGAACTGGCGGCACCCAGGTTTCAGCAAAGTTGAGGTGTCACAGCTCAATTCCGAGGTCAGCAAGGAGTCTTGAAGGAGAGTTGTATAGTAATCCTGCGATGCCTCCTTCGTATGATCCGAGCGCAGACAAACCGGAACCCAAACTGGCCATTTCAGGGACGTTCAGGGACGCCCTCAGACGCCACATCATGCTCCTCCGAGTCGTTCGGATCCAACTTCGCTGGGGTCAACAGTCACTCGAAAGCACCCGAGTCATGCCGCATCATCCCATCGACTTCCGTCTTTGAAAATTTGACGGGTGGCATGAATTCCGCAGCCGTGTTGCAGATTATGATCATGAATAAATAGTCAATGGTGGACTCTGAGACTCGGTCAGTGTATACTAATCTGCAAAGGAGACGAGTCACGTTATCACTTCACGACCGTCGAATAAATCCTTCGTAAGTAGCGAGCTCTCTTTGATTCGTTCGCTCGATGATGCCGTGTTTGCCATTGAACTTGGATATTATAGTAAATACTCGCCGTGACAGGGATTAATGTGCTTCTACAGCGAACCGCTTCACCCATGATGCTCTATAAACAAATTAACGAATTTCTCAAACCGTCCGGTAGAGCATGAAACATGGCATTCACACGACCGCATGGGCCTGACGTCGAACGTTTAGCTCGCAATGTACGAATGGTGCTTCATCAACGCAATGACTCTGACCAACGTGGATCAGGTAGCAACCGCGGAGAGTCTGTCTGATCGAGTCTCCAGATGAACTTTCCGACTCTTCATATGCACCCGGGATCCGTGAAGCAGCTTACACAATCAATATTCAAGACATCTTCGGGGGATGTACCTTGGTCAACTGAGAGTCAGTCCGCGAATGGCTATCTTGTTTGTGCATATTACGACGTGCGTCATGTCGGAGGACACCCTGGCACTCGATTAATACCCGTGTCGCAGCCCAGTACACGAGTGGGGAGCGAGGGCAACACGCGAGACGTGATCCTCACACGTGTATCAGGCTGGTGTGAGCCACTTTCTGTCTGTTATGCTCCCTCCCAGGGCAGGAGGCGGACACATGCAAGAAATAGTACGAGCCGAAGAGATGATCGAGGTACTTGAGAGAGATAGAACAAGCGTTCAAGCGAGTGGGTATCGCAAGGATAAAAACGGGAACGCGCACTCACAGAAGCTTTCCCGAGAAGACAAATACAGCATCGTATGGACTTGTGGAGAGAGATCCACTTGGACCGCAACATGTTCGCGCGCGCAAACCAAACCAAAACTTAGCACTCAACCATTCAATAACATCGAGAATCTAGAAAGTGCGAGACAGGACACGCACCATGCATCACTCTAATCATCAAGTTCTCCGTCCCGGGACTTTCTCTGCACGATATGTTCGCTTCGCTGACGGTCGCACTGGTGGAGCCCCAAGAACGAAAGGATCGTGGTCAGGGATGCTGCGTTATTGTGGGCCCACCCGTGAGATCAAGGGTTCGTAGGGATTCAATGGTGTCATTGGACGACGCCGTGACGAACGAGGGCGGCGGTTTGTGGGACGGCCGTCACGATGACCACGGTATTCGACATGCAACGTAGGACTCAATTGTTCTTCATCATTCCCGGCAGCGAAGAGTCCGGGCTGTCCAGCTCTCTAGCCTGTGGTCAGCCGCGTGCGAAATTGGCCGCCTCCCGAGGCTTCGTTGGTGCACCGGTGATCGATTGATCAATCCCAGATTCCTACGGGACCCAATGCCCATCGTCACTTGAGAGTCTCTTCGCGAATCGTCGCATCCCCGATGGTGGGTACTTCAATACACCCGTATAGCCTTGAGCACAATAGAGGCGCTAAGTTTTTCTCTTCTCACAGCAAAATTCTAAGGACCGGGTAAGCGCCTAGCTAGTACAGTGATCCTCCCCATTGGTCTCAACCGCCGAATCGTGTCTTCCTTGACCCTTGTTCTTTAGTTGGTATGTTGTGGCCCTTTGTCTTGAGAAAATGTGCTAATCCTGTGGTCTCCGAATTTTTAGCCAGTAAGTTATAGTATAGCTCTGCTCTTGTCGAAGCTGAGCGCAATTCTGCATCCGTATTGTTGCCTCGGTGATCCAGTTGATTTGCATCGACAACGCGTCGTTGAACGCTTGGCGTCAGGATGACCTGACATCTGCTGTTGCGATCCTTTCGCAAGAAACGCAAGGCGTTGACCATCACAGACTCGCCAACCTTGCTCTTCTCAGAGCTCGCTTAAAACGATGGGATTTGGCAGAACACGATGCACGGGCGGTAGCTTATTATCGTTGCTTCTTTGGGCCCATTCTGATTTCCATTCAATGAAGTCGATCCAGGTTCAGCCTACTATTTTAGCTCATATCGCACTGAGCATCGCGCTTGGTGGCCAAGGCAAGCTCGCTTCTGCAAAGCAGGAATTCAATCAAGTATTTCTGCTTCGTGAGCCCAAGAGCGAATGTCTGCTCCTACTCATCAAGGTATCGTGCAGATCTATGCTGTCGAGCTGCTTCCTGATGAATCCATCACTGTATGCCGTCCATCATCATCCTCGTGGCTGAAGGCCGCGATGAGGCCGCGAGGCGTGTGACAGACCTTGTAGAAACCCGTGCGGAAGCTGATAAAGCATTGTGTCGTGCAGTTCACGCACGTATTCCAGTGTATTTGTTGCATGAATACTCTGACGATCGTCTACAGGCGCACATGCAACTTCTCGTTGAGCAGACCGCCCTGAACGAACAAGACTACGAGAAAGCATTGAAGTCATTTGCCAGCGCGGGAGCTTCAGCGCCTTTCCCAAAGTTTCTCGAACTCGAGACTATATCATTGGTGGGTTCCTTGCTTGAATGTCTCAGATATTCACAATTATCGTTAGATGTTTGGGTGGGATTTCAACTTATTACTACTTGCGATCCGCCAACAGACCTGCGAAGCCCTGTATGCGGCGTCCCGGATCAGTGAAGCGGTAGGGTCATTACGAACTTTGTTGAACAAGTTTGGAGCAGTGTAAAGCTGAGTAACTGGCTTGAAAGTGCGTTCCTCATCGACGGCCACCCCAACTTATTTGCGAAACCTTGGCATCCGAGTCAGATTTCACACGAAGGTGTGTCAGTGCATTAGAGGCTGCGGCTGACACAGCCGTGGCCGCTGGCAAACATGACGAAGCCATCGTTCCTCTATCTTATAATCTCGGTGAAACCATCGAGTCCCTCCGTGAGTGTGTCCATCGCCACCGTGACGCGCGTCTCATTGATGTCCAGTCCATTACAGAGCAAATTTGCTCATCCTGAACAGCAACTCCGCACCCAGCGTACCGATTCCCAACACACAGCGGATAGCCTTGTCCCGATCCTTCAAGTGCACTCGCAGAAAGATTATTGCGAAGCCCTGTATGCCGAGGGTCGCATAATCGATGCTGCAGTCTCCTTTCTCGAGATCACGAACACAGTAAGCGATGAGGTCAAAGCCAACAAGATGATAACGGACTGGCTTGTTGGTGAATTTTGGTGCCGCCTATCAGGATAAATCATTTAAATTCTATCATCAGGGTTTAAGAGCAAATGCGTCTCGACGCTGGAAATAAATGGAGACGAGGCATCGAGCGTCGAGAAACAGGATGAGGCAGTTGCAGCCTACTCTACTGTGTTGTTACTCACTCCCTCGACCCCCCACACCCTACTAGTCAAGTGGGCGAGCACGCTGTTGATTCGTAGCTCAGCGAACGAAGTATTGACTGCCGCCGCCCAGGTAGGCTTTGCATGATAGTCTGAAGCCGGACGTTGACACAGTCTTTGTGAATCAGTTCAATCTTCCAAGGTCTCGCATCTACCGGGCAATCTGCGATGTTCTCGAAGGGGACGGTCGCGTCATGGAAGCAGTCACGTGTTTCCGACAGCTGCAGAATGAACTAGGGCACACGAGTATCCAGGATGAGCGAGCGCGGTGGGAACTCGGTGAGTGGTCGCGTAGGGAATACAGCCAACGTTCGTTTAAGCATCCCGCACAGATTTTCAACCGTGATGCATAGAAAGGCTTGAGAAACTCGGCGACGGCGCGATGGACTCAGGCTCTCGGAGCTATAACGAAGCCGCTGAACACTTCTCGACTGCATTATCGCTCAACCCGGTAGACCAAATGGATATCCTCATCAAGCGGAGCAAAGCACGAGCGTTGATGAACTCGTGGGAGGAGGCGCTGAGTGATGCTGACGAGGTATACTTCGTGCCTCAGCGTTCTAGACAGCAACCTTAACAGAGCACGCGGGTCATCAAACCCGACCCATCATCTCATCGAGGTTATGAGACGAGGCACGCGGCATTGGTGGGCATGGGGCGTCCCAGCGAAGCATTCGGGGCATTCCAGATGATGCTTTTAAAACTCGAAGAATCTCCTGATCCACACATTCGTGGTGGGCCATTTCGTCCGTATCGTGCAGAACAACATGTGTTGCTTTTATCTTGATCGTAGAATTTCGTCATCAATATGTCGATGCAACGCCAACGATTCGAAGGGTGATCGAACAGACTATCAGCCCGTGCCACGTGTACTCATCGACATCACCACGGTCCTCTCCGCGATAGAACACAGCAAGCAGCAGCTTTCGAGGAACTCTCGATTTATGATGCGCTGCGGTCTTCAATGACTAACCGGATCGACTATGCCCGTATCTCGAGGGAGGTGAAGGGATTTTCCTGATACGTGATGTTCTCCCACATGTGGGAGGGTGGTGAACCTCTTTTTCAGAGGGTCGAGCACATCTCGATCACCTGTTGCATGGATAAAATGGATAGTGCGGTATTACAAGAGTCGTTGGTTGCCATGTTCACATGGTATCGTGGCTCATCCTTCATGATTGTCCACCTTCGCGGCGTCTCGTCAGAGTCTCAGCAGCCTGGTGACCTCCGGAGAAGTATCTGGAACACTCGTGCATGGACTTACCAAGATTATGTCGCTGCAGAGACTGTCCAGTTCTACACCGAGGACTGGAAGCTATACCTCGGCTTGACTTTGTTCAACCACAAAGAGTCACCTGCCATCTTCTCGGAGATGCAACAAGCCACAGGAGTCTCTGCATCAGAGTTGGCAATCCTTCGACCAGGATTGGACAGGGTGCACGAGAAGCTCTATCTAGCTTCCATGCGTCAAACGACGCGCGTAGAAGACATTGCATACTCACTGCTTGGCATCTTCAATGTTGCCATCCCAGTCATATATGGCGAGGGCGATCGTGCGGTCGGTCGACTCCTGGAAAACATTCTGACAGGTTCGGGTGACGTCACAATTCTTGCTTGGACTGGACGCGTGGGTACCTACAATAGCTGCCTACCGATCGACCTTACAGTCTACAACCATCTCGTGCCGCCACACATCCCTCAACCCATGGAGATGGTCGAGATGGTCAACATGGTCATGGTCCTGCGTTCATCCTTGCCCGACCTCTCCCTAGCTGTGACGCTACACAACCACCTCAGTGAACTTCACTCACCTTCCCTTGCTGCCAGTCGATTGCGACTTCCCGGCATTGTCTTTCCCATCACCGAATTTGTCCACACCTCAGGTCCAGATCCTGTGACAAACCTCCATGTATATCATGTCGTGACATCCATATTTGGGGATGTGGAGATCAAGACAGCCGACAACTTGACTGGGATGAAGAATTTCTGTCTCGTCCATCCTTGGATCCGCCCGCTGTTCGACCAAGAGTTCTTGGATGGTGCGGCTGTGGTCGACGGAACAACACAAGCACTTCGGCTCGTTGCTCGTCTCAGGCAGCAATTTGGTGCGCTTTTGCTTGAGCGTCTGTCACGTGTAGAGTATAGGCGAGTTGCCACAGACAATTTGATCATGGTTCAAGTTCGCGAGGAGGTATCGCTGACCGAGTTGATAGACAACATCCGTACGATCGAAGTACAGTAGGCTTAACTTCAGTACCATGACGATCCTTGGTAGTTGGTACCTCTTGCCCTTCTCATGAGCTATACGCGTAATCTAATTTCCGCACTCAGGCTGCATACCTTCCTCGACCACAATCAAGTGACGTTGCAACCTATTCTACTCTGCCCTTTAAATATCGTACACTGCAAGATATCTTCAACATCCCGAAGCTCCGTAAAAGAGCCGAGCCATATTTTGTAAACGCTTCGTTGACCCCGGCAACGACGATAGTCTGGTCACCAGACTACAACGACGAGTAAATCACACGCATGACGCGTGTCAATATTTCAATGACGAGCGGGTCAACTCAGGCTATCCGGGTTTTGAACGTTCAAAACCTCTAATTTGCCAAAGTTGAACGTTGAACCCTACTCGGAGGAAGCAAACAACTCCCTTGAAGTGAAACAAGGATGAAAAAAAAAAAACCCCGATAAAATCAAGCTCACCAATTACAGCAAGTCAGTCTGAAATCACGAAGCGGGCGATTCTGAGCTAAATGTTATTGACAAAACTTATGGAGTTGCGGGAAGACGAACATGCATAAACAGCTTCTTGGCGAGCTGCCAGCAAATACTCCGGCCACAGATAGGTCTGTTTCCAAGCGCCTTTTCGTGAATCAGATCTAGCATTCTTCATGTAAATCCTCAAACAACTTGTAGAAGGACGCCAATATTTTTCTGTATTCACTCTCCAGGCTGTAAAGCGCGTCCGACATGTACTCTGTCGAGCTCGAGACGAGCATGGGCGACATCCAATCCGAGCTCTACTGGGATCACGTCCCCAATGTGAGTCTGAACAGCCTTGTTAACGTTGGCTCGACTATTCAGGATCATATCCCTTGGACCTGCGACCTCACTCTCCCGAGTCCTAGACAAAAATAACGATACTACAAATGTATCCGAGTCGTGTGCATGTACGTGTTACCACTATTACCTATCCCTGTCTCCCAAACAACCCCAATTCTACTCGTCAACGATTCCCGTGTATATTCTATGTTATCTGTACAAAGTAGTGAACAAAAATAACCTACAAATACTAGGACAAAGCAGCAGATTGTACACTAATAAGAACAACAAACCAAAGAATGCGACAAACGACGGCACCCACCGCCGTCGATCATCAAACAAGGCCAATTTCGCCGACACGACGTCAAACAGGTCAAGATGATCTCCACGGTCCCCCCCTGACCTTCTTCTTTGTTCAATAGACGACAGGCATTCGTTTTCGAAAAACCGTTGCGCGAGCCGGTATCCCGTGAATCCGTATTCCTCTTGCGTCTATCTCTTGCGCTTGCTCTTGTTGCCCGTTATCGAACTCGCCACAAAGTTCGCCGTCGCCCCTTGCGCTTCCTGCGGCGCAGAGTCAAGTGCGCCGCCGTCTACGATCTCATCCGACTTGCGCTTCCGTCCCCGTGTCCCTGCCACCGACGTCGGCCCCGCCCACGCGCTCGCACCCGTACCAGGGACAGCCCCAGACCCACCACTCGCAGCACCGGCAGGCATCTTGAATGCTTGCGACCCATGTAGCTGCGGCATACCCGCACCAACACCCTCACTCCCATCTTGCGACGCTACCTCGTCCAAAAACGCATGTAATTGCTCCGACGACGCGTTCCCGATCTTGGACGAATCCGATACATTGGACACGACGACGGTCGACGGGTCCAGTTTCTCCGCCAACTTGTCAAGGTCGCCATCCTCCTCGTTCGCACGTGGCATGTCCATCAAGAACGAGTCAAAGTCAAAGTCCTGGCCCGTACCGATGTTTGCGGGCGAGAACATGTCCACGTCGCCCACTGGTAGTGGCGCAGGTGTACTTCCCCCACCGCCAACGCCTATGGCGGTTTCTACGGGAGGGATAACTGAATCCAACGTCGTGGGATCGATACCCAGACTCTGGATGAGCGATTGGATGTTGTTTTGCAACTCGTCCACGTCGTTGTTGATCTCCGCGGTAGTCTTGTAAGTCTTTTGGAATCGATCATCTTGCTGTTGGAGCCCGAATGGATCTGGATCCGAAGGGCTCCCGAGAAGCGAGAGCGTAAACGGTGACAATGCGTTAGCTGGCGTATAATCAAATGTCGTGGGTAATCGTGGCGGTGTGGTAAGATTGGGATGAATATTTCCTGAGCCTGGACTGATGTTGGGAGTGGGCTGTTGAAAGCTATTGTTATATGGTGACGGCGCGATGAGATGTTGTGGGTGATGTGGTTGAGCCGGTGGTGATAATACATCGGGAGCGATAGACTGAGCCGCAAGTGCCGCTAGCAGTTTTTGCATTTGTGAAGGTGAGTTGAGAACAGA
The DNA here is from genome assembly GCA_038093155.1 of Boletus huronensis. Lineage (NCBI taxonomy): Eukaryota > Fungi > Basidiomycota > Agaricomycetes > Boletales > Boletaceae > Boletus > Boletus huronensis. The sequence continues at coordinate 25,290 of JBBPRS010000127.1, read as the reverse complement.
GGTCAATGCTGCCTGTACAATATGGTCGTTGTTCGCTTGTAGGGATGTAGGAATGGTAGTCGTAGAGGTTGTGTGCGGAGTTGTATTAGTTGTATTGGACGGCGGCGCGATCGGTGGGGGTCTTGTCTCTTGTGGGGCAGGACGGGGATCCATAGCAGCTGGTGTAGGGGCATCCGTGACGCTCGGCTCGACGGAAGCAAACCTAGGGGTCGTATACGGTTCTGAAGGTTGTACCGAAGGCGTATCCAACGACCCAAAGAAATCTAAAGTGCGGGATCAATACAACGAAGAATTGATATCTGCCAAGGGACGCACTCGTCGAATTCGTCGACTGCGCACTTTCCATGCTCGACCTGGAATCCTCTTCCGCAGCCTCACTCGCGTCCACCTTTTTTCCATTCTGGGAATCTGCGATCAGCAGTCTCTGAGGCTTCCTGGCAACTACAGCATGCGACGCATCCTCGTCCTTTCTCATCTGGTTCTCACCATGCCCAAACACCCCCGCCAAAAATTTGAGAATCCGATTGATGGTATCCTGATGCTTCTTATGCCTCTCTCTCGCCGCCATCGCCTCCTGCCAGAGATGCTGATTTGAACTCTTCAACTCGTTCAACTCGGCAGAAATGGCCGCCTGATGCCGCTTAATCGCCTGTATCCCATTCACAATCGAATTGATGTCCAACAGCTGATTCGCAGACAACGCCCCCACTGCTGCATTACCCGCCGCGTCCTTCCCCACAGCAGGAGTGGGATGCGCGTCGTCGCCCGTCGTTGGCGCCTGCCTTTTCCGCTGTATGAGACACAACAAGTCCGGCTGACCACGCAAAAAATGCGGGTGTTCAAAGTTCCAGAATTCGGTGTCCGAGTCGGAACGGAGGACACCTTGTTGAAGATGGGGGATCTTGTGAAAGCCGTACATGTTGAGTTGGCGGACAAAGGAGCTAAAGTTCTTGTGCTTGAACCAACGTCCGAGGACTTCGCTTGCGAATCGTTCTTGGTCGAGGACTGCATTTGGAAGCAGAGGAGGGGGAAGATGGGAAGTCAGACGCGAGTTGGGCACGTAGCTTAGAGGGGATGCTCACCAAAGAAGGAGTCGCCTGTATCAGACCATCTTATGAGATCTTGGTCGGCGGGGTCGTTGACCATCCTATCGAATACCAAGCGAATGAGCAGACGAGTAAATCATGGGCCCCTGGGCAAAGATTAGATGAGGAGACCCACTCATATAGTTTCTGGAGAAAAGCCGGGACGAGTTGTCTGGCTGGTCTGTTCAAATGGGACGAACTCCCTCTCGGTGCTACGGTGAGTGACATTTGCTGGTCGGTCGTCGCTGCCATTGTCGTGGTCGTCTTCGAGGGCAGCGCTGAGGTTCACGAACAGCTTTTAAGTATGTGGAAGACACAGCAAGTCAAAGAGGTAATACTTTGAGCCAAATACGTAAAAATAATTGATTGATATACTGACCCTAACCCATCAATGATTGCGTCACCTGAACCTCACGCGTGAATTAGCCGAATCATGAAACATTGAAATATCGAGGATACATCAGACAGCATGACAAGCCACCACCGCCCGCAGCCTCATTCCTGATATCCCACCATCTCCATCTTGGTCTTGATCTCCTCTCGGAGCATCACGATCCGACTATCCAGCCTCGACGACAGATCCATCTCGCGCGTGCAAATACCAGTCGCCTGCGCCAGCATCTCCCTCGCCACCTTGAACGTGTGCCCCCACTCCGTCATCCATTTCTCCTTCTCGTTAGCCGCTTTCTCTAACTCAGCTTCACGTTTTGCAGCCTTTCGCTCGCCCTCTTTCATCTCCAGTACTGCGAGCTCGAAATAGGCAACGGCGCTAACCCAGGTGCTAATTTCGACGTTCGCGGCATGCTTCAAAGCGTCATTGAGTAGTGTCCGCGCAGTAACGTAGTCCCCTATCGTACGATGAACGATGCCGAGGATGAGAGATCGGATGGCAAGCTCGTCAGGTGTGTCGAGGTCGAGTTTAGTATCTGCTGATACAGCTGGTTGATTGGGCATGTATTGACTCTCGATTTCAACAGGCGGTGTGAATTTACTGAGCAGCTCAATGTGCGCCAGTGCGGTAGCTTCGTCGATATGAGCATGCGTGTTCCAGACTATTGAATATCCAAGTTAGTTAAAACACAGTAAAACGTCAGATCCTTTTGACTGACAAATGGCGAATTCTAGAAATTCATAGTCAGAAAACGTTGCGGGAATGAGGACAAATGAGATATATACCCTCCGCGGGACTAATTCTGATTGCCTCCACGTAATGATCAGGATCACCCCCGCGCCGGATTTGTTTTGTCTTGTAGAATTCCACTTCAGGCCAAGCCATTGAACCTTGAGTTCAAGTCTGAGAAAGTCTAGACGCACACTTCTTTTTAATGAAAACCTCGGTGGGCATAATCCTCCTTCGATCGTCGATGCTCTGAGGAATCCTGTCTAGGAGGCTTTGTGCCTCATCCAACCTACCAGATGATACATAGCACCCTAGGATGAATCAATCCAAAACGCTCGCTGATACCCCGTTCAATGAATCTGACCTGCAGCGATGAAGAGGTATGTAGCGTGACTCCTGCCAGAGTTGATACAATTAGTACACTATAAACGAACGTAATACAACTCACCAGCTACTCATTTTTAACAACTCCAAAAAGAGCTCTGCGCATTCTTCATATCGTCTGAAGCCAAGTAACGTCCAGGCAAGTTCGAAGGCGAGCTGCATACCCAAACCAATATTGACCTATTCCTTGCAGAATGAGAGCTGAGAAACCGCATACCAACGTATCCGCTTGAGGAAACATTTCCGGCCTATCGGGCGCTAGACCCCCCCTCAACGTTTCGATTGCGCCTTTAGCATCCCCTGTCATACGCTGTATCTTTGCCTGGCGCACAGTCAATGATCGATCGTGACCATCCAACGGGGTGAAACGATGCGCTTACCTTATTCAGTATCCATAAAGTGCCCTTTGGGTACCGCGCCGAGACTCTAAAATACGTAGAAAAGAATGATGACTTGATCACAAGAAAAATCACACACCTGTTTACAATCCCTTTGTACTGCCTCACAATATGCTCTTCGTCCGCCTGGTATCCCGTCATAAGTAATATGACGCCGTAATACGTCATCAGGACCAGCCTTAGTAAATCCACAGCGGAAATAAACATATCAGATATAAATTGCGGGAAGGTGCCCGACCATAAAAGAATGAGGACCTAAAAACACGCACCCCGCAAATACGGCATGTACGTCCGATCGAGCGGCAGACACAGCCAGTGCTTGGAGGGCAAGTTGGCGGTCATGGTTGTACCCCAAAAAGCCTACCACCGTCCTAAGATAAACGATGACGTTAGGGGCCCTCCTTCTGTAGGATATCCCATACCTGACTTTGGAAGGAAGAAGGGAAAGCACGAGGTTGAATAATCCATAGCCTCGATTCAACGACCACATTGAGTAAAGTGCAAGAAACAAGAAACGTCAACGATCAGCGGCTCACCAAATGCAGCGCCAGACAAGATGAGCTCTTCAATTGCGCCACTTGATGGGTTATTCTTGGTTCCCAGCGTAGAGGGTGTGGTTGTTGAAGGCACGAATCCCCACCGCGCCAGGAACCCGGCGGCTCGTGCCTGAGGAGCAGGCTGTGTTGCAGAAGATCTGACGCTGAGAATCGACCCTTTGCGAGATGGCGAAGGGGTATGTCCTGGGGTGGCATACTCGTCTAGTCCGTTCGGGTATAATGTCCTGAATAGTCTGAAAAATGACGCATTGGCAAAGACGGACAGGCAAGAGCTCGTTAAAAATGATATACTTGGTAAACTTTGAGTTTGCGCTAGCGTGTATGTGTCAACCCACGGTGATATGCGGGGGGTCATACGGAATGGCTTGCCTATTAAACTCGTATCTGTAGATGTTTCAGCAACACAGCAAGTGCAGAGGTTGATAGATAACTGACAGACACTGTAGGTATCCCCTGTACGACTCGCTGCAGACGACCGGACATGTGGTATCAGTAAGGAATGGTCAGCTACGGATGTGTCGCACACCTCAATGCATGCGTCAGCCCCAACAAAAGAACCGCGTCGGTGTGGAGAATCTCCCATTCGATACCAGGGGTAAACCTATGCGAACGTTTGGACGATTTCGCCAATTTCATATACTTCTTTGCCCCCGCCTGTGATGCCTCGAGACATTGTGTAGCGTCCTCCATGAGCTCGGGCTAACAGCGGAGAATCGACATGAATGGTGAGACAGTGACATATTGGCGGGAGAGCTCGTACCTCCATACCAAGCGCCGCCCTCAGAAACGCGCACACGCCAAGGCCCATGAGGTGGAAAGGGGAGTCACGGTAGCTGTCGGCGCTGAACAAGTCGACTGCGCCGACCAAGTCATTGGCGAAGAGAAGGTCAAAGCCTTCACTGGCCACACGAAGGCTCTCTGCGGGATCTATACCTGTTGCCATACGGTGGTTGCCAGTGTGGTCGTGGGTTCACCCGAGTTGCTGTAGTCCACGCCCCGGATCCGGCCTGAGACTGATAACTTGCCACGTGTAAATCCAAAGTCCGACTCGGGATGGGTCTCGGCAGGGCTTGCGCCGGGTTGTCCGCTACGTCGCAGCGATGACGGTGCGACAGATCACCACGACGTCCCTCAAGCAGCTCAAGAACGCCGTCATCGGAAACCCTTCAGCGAAAATCGCCCTTGCGCGCGACACCGCCTTCATTCACTCGTGCGTTCCTACTTCGTGTATCCAGAATCCACATTCACCCCCAACTCAAGCCTCGTAGGCTGCCTCAACCATCCGCCCACGTCTGGAGAACCCCAGGGCTCACAAGACGATATCCGCGTCGAGGCAGCACATGTCATATCCTCAATCTCCTACGGTAAGTACAAGCAGCCCCGTGCATTGCTCTCTCATCCTCTACTTTCTCTCCAACAGGCTCTGAGGCTGCACTTGCAAGCCTGCTTCGGGCAAACGCACTCCAAGCGATCGTCCGTGCCTTGTCCAGCCCGCAGGCTCTCGTGATCGTCTCCCTCAAATCTGCGCTAGCACGTGCCTTGCGCGTGCTTGCCAGCGCCATCATCGAAGTGACCGGTCCCACTCTTGGTCCAATACGAACATATTCCGCTCAATTCCGGTCCGAGGCAAAGATTGCGCTCAACTATCTGTTCGAGGTCCGTCGTAGTCTCTGGTGCACATGACACATATAGACAGATACGTCCATCTCTAGTTCGATTGCTTGGATGTGTTCCTGCCTCTTCTGGCCGACGTTTCAACGCAGACTTCAGTAGCCATCGCGCAACTCGTTGGAGCCGCAGTTCGTACGGAGGTTCAAAGAAGCGCTCTCCTCGAATGGCTCCCACGTTCGGAACGTCAACGAGATGTTAAAAGTAGACGCGGTTGGGAGAGACCCGGGGTGGTACACGTCACTACCAGGCATGGTGCCTGGGTCATCCGAACTTTGCTTGCAATGATTCAGAAGAAGGACCTCAAGGCATGTGTTTTGCTCGTGGTCTACGTTCGAACGTTGATCAGATAACGACCTTAGGCACAAGGTGCCGCATTGTGTGCCCTTGCCGCTCTCGCTCTCGACAACCCACCCGTGGCTACTGCACTGGCAAGGGTACCTGCTGACAGTAGTAAGCACACTCACTTCATACATAAGCTTGATAGTCATTCTGTACGTAGCTGCACCTCCTCTTGCCCTAGTTCTATCCTTGGCCAAGTGTCGTGTCACGGATGTCCAACTCGCGGCGTCACTGTGGTGAGTTTCTCGAGACCAATTTCTATGCCTTCCGCTCAGTCTGGTGGACATAAGTGCTACAAACATCGTTCGTGCCCAAGCGAACAACCACGCAGGTACGGTGGACCCTGCAGCTGTACTCACTGTCATCCAAGTTCTCAACCGCATCCTGATTTTGCCTTCGGAGTCTCCCCAAAACCAAATTAAAGCCTGTCACACCCTCTGTTCGTACCGTTTCTCCATTGACACGAAAAACTCTCAAAGACACTTTTGGTAGCTTTGCTGGTCAGAGACGAAAAGGACATCTGCCTAGAGGTATACGATCGCGGAGTCCTAGCGAACGTAGCGACCCTTGTAAAATCCATCACTCCCATTGACAACCCTTCAGATTGGGACATCGATGAGTCTGAGAGTAGAGTCATCCTCCGAGAGGTCTGCGCATGCCCTTTACCTCCATGTCCATCGCTCACCTTCACCTTCTTTATTCGTCGCACAGGCAGCCCTCATGACGATAGCCTCCATTGCACTCTTTGACAAGGTCATCAAACGGGATCTCGCTGACAACATCCAATTGATACCTCTCGTCCGAGCATGTCTTGGGCATAAAAGCGTAGGGGTGCGTGTAGCGGCTTGTCAGTGCATCCGAGCACTCAGCCGTGACGCCGCGATAATACGAACGAACCTCACCGACAGCGGAGCTGGACTGGCTTTGTACCAGATATTCAAAAAAGGAGACGAAGATCCAAGAGTCACGTCTGCCGCGTTAGCCGTCGTGTGCAATCTCGTAAACGACTTTTCACCTCTCAGACCGGTGAGTAATGTGCCGCGAACTCGTGGGAGTCTGCTTAGGAGAAGGGTCGACAAGGTCATGCTCGCGGACGGCTTACTTCCGCGGTTGATGGAGCTTTCTAGAATCGAAGATCAAGAGATTCGAGTGGGTGTCCTATGGGCACTGAAGAACTTGTTATGCAAGAGCAACCTTTCCACGAAAAGGATGGTCATGACGCATCTCGGATGGACTCACCTTGCCGAGTATGTCGCTTGGTGCCTCGCGGAAAATTCTCTTCCTGACCTGGATCTCTTCTCAAACCAGACTCGCAAACGATGCAGATTGTCAGATCCAAGAACAGGCATTATGCATCCTTCGGAACCTCGCCGAGGACGAAGAAGGCATCACCCTCATGTTTAGCTCGATGGGGGAGGACCTCGTTGCTGGCTGCATCTCCACAGGCCTCGACTCTTCCAGCGAGCAAGTAACGCGCGAGGTACGTCCTTCCCAAATGCCGGACCCCACGCCGATCCCATCTATACTTTCAGACCGCCTACTTTCTCGGCAACCTCTCCAACGGCACGCGAGCACAGCAAGACCTCATATTTACACACCCGCCCATTCTCGACCTCGTGCACTCGTGCATGGCGGACGGGAAATCGGGTGTCCGCTCCCCGCTCGTGTCTGTCGTACTCAATTTGCTGATGAGTAATCCGAGACGACGGCAAGAGTACATCGACGCGGGGTTCGTGTCGACGTTGAGACATTTGTGTGACTGGACGGGTACGGGTGGGGCTGTCGTGAGCGTGAGTCCGGGGGGTTTGGGAAGTGCCGGCGGAATAGGCGGGGGGAGCGTAGGTGTGGGGAGTGCGAGACATCACTCGATTAACTCGGAGGATGACAAGGATGCGGCGATGCTGGCGAGGAGAGTGTTGGATTTGATGGACACGTGTGCGATTGGGGATGTGCTTTGATGAAGTCGTCCGAGTGCTTGGGCGCTGGCGGGCTCGATTGTAGCGCTAGTTTATGTATATCGCTGCACGTGGTGGGGATGGGCAAGGTTGGTCGAACTAGTTGGCTTTAGGACGCCATCTCAAGGACGCAATAATTTAAGCTGATCAAATATCTTGAGCAAAACAATCGGAAGTTGTCTGAGGAAGAGCTAGGACAAGAGCAGTTAAATTTGGTGGCAAAGGCGGGGGCAGAGTGCGAGTGACTCCCTCCACCCAACCAAAGTAATTATATGCTCGCGATGTTGGCCACCCGTTCGCGGTTGACAGCGAGTTGCTACTTTGTTGACTCCCTGCATCATTGTCATGCATCACTCCGAGACGTCGGCCCCTCGGGCATGGCATTATCAGCACTCTGGGGTTATGCGGTAATGCCCCGGAACCTTGCCTCGTCTGCGAACTCGGTGGACCATATTGGTTTTGTTGTATGTTTCGTGTAGGGTCGACGACGGCGTGCTCAACGGATGCTCTCGCGTCAACCTGTAATTGCAAAGTTCAGCTACTACTTTACTGGGGCGGTGACAGAAATCGTTACCGTACAATCGATGCAACGTTTGATCGTTAGAAATACGATAGTATCCCCGAGATTTTGAGCGGGTCTTGTAATATATTATGATACTGTGTCCACAACGAGATACCGTCCTGAAGCACATATATGATTCAGACGGCGAATTTGGTCTGGGGCGGTTGTATCGCTGCAAGCGCGACACAAGAACATACCGAGACTTTTTTTGCGTAGGCTTCAACTACCACTTGCTCTTGAAAGCGTCTACCTGATCCAAACAGGGAGATGTGACCTCCAAGCATGTAGGGTGAGAATAGCGTTAGCAGCACTGAGCGCAGACAACTACGATGAATGTTATTCAAGCTAGCGGACTTTCGGGCGGGCGAAGACTCGTCGGGGGTGACAGAATTTGTATACGATGAAACCTGCGAACTTTTTGGCGTTTTCGAACCACGGAAATGCTCAGAAGCGTTCACGACGATTTCGGTGGAGTGAGAACAAGCGCCGAGAGATGATTATAGGTGTGTGAATTGACGTATATTGATAAGGAGGCACGTGTATGCCAGGCGTCATTGGCGTACCATGATGCATCGTTTTGTTACCTAGCGAAGCATGATTCTGAGCAAAGACAGGCGCTTCAAGAATGGTGAGCACTTGGACGAGACCTTCAAGAATGCGATACTGACGGAGGACCCAAGAGTCGAGTGAAGACAGTTCCTCCAACAGCACCGTTAACGTTCACCAACCGCAAGCAGAACCGATTGAAATCGATGGTCGAGGCGGCATATTGTCAGTCGCCTTCCTCGTTGATGGGAAACACATCGTGAGCGGTGATAATAAAGGAACGATTCGACGTTGGCGAGTGGAAGATGACAGGGAGGTGGGGAAGCCAATGGATGCAGAGAGTGTTGTTTGGAACATTGCGGTGTCAAGCGATGGAAAGCGAGTCGTGAGTGGGACGGAAAAGGGGGAAGTGACGGTGTGGAATGTGGAGAGCCACGAAAAGGTGAGATCGTTCAAAGGACGCGAGTACGCGGTGTGTCCAGAGGATTTCTCTCCGGATGGGACGAGAATCGTGACCGGAAGACTGCCTGCGTCTGGTCGCTCTTGAAAGCTTGACTGGTGAGCAGGAAACACGACTGCGCCGTTGCTGCAGCCAACGGACGCCTCATTGCCACTGCGACGTGGTTGTCTGTTCGGATATACAACAGTCAGAGCGGCCGCCTCCTCGTCGACGTCCCAATCGGAGTCAACTCGAACTTCGACCAGTCCCTCGTTGGGACTCGCGATAGCAAGCAACTCTTTGTATTATCTCGCGACAGAAAAATCAACTGTCTCGAGGTATCAACCGGCGGGACGCTCTCTCAATGGCCCATTCACAGCAATGATAAGCCCAGGTCTGCTCCTTGTCAGGGTGTAGTTCCAGAGTGTGCGCTCGGCTCCGGGGTTGTGTCCTCACGGCGAGAATCTAAATCTTCTTTTCCTCCAATCCTGCCTTTCCAACATATCAAGTCGAGCATTTGCAGAACCCAAGACCGACGCAAAACATCTCAGTCCGTCCCTCGATGAATACAACGGCAACCTCTATGCACGGACATGGCGTGCACAAAAAACGCAAGCTTGGTAGGCGTAATGATCTCGTGAAGCGTTGCAACGCTTCTAAACACTCCGATGGTTCGAAAACGCCAACAAGTTCGCAAGATTCATCCCATACAAATTCCGTCACCGCCAGCGAGTCCAAGAATTGGGGGTTGGTGTTGCCCGACGACGACGCTTCTTACCTTGCGAAATTCGCCTGCCCGAAAGTCTGCTCGTTCCAATATCCATCTTAGTTGTTGGATCCTGCAGCATCGCAACTGCAATACCGGATATATACCCGGGAACACCCCTAGCCGTCCAAACTCTGCTAGCAGCGTCGGCTGCGTCGCTAAGAAAGAGATGAAAGATCATGGTAATCGAATGACTGACCTATTCCCCTCAGCTTCTTCCGGTGTCAAGGAGAATAATCCGAAGGTAGTCATCGCCGTTGCTGAAGCCCATCCACTGTAAGAGCAGAAAGAATTTCGTCGTTCAGCTGTACGTATCCGCCTGATGAAAATATATTCTGCATTGTCTCCTATTCACACGCGCAGTTTGGGTAGCTAGTTTTCGCATCCTCGCAAGCTTTGTGTAGGCGCCCACTCTTGCTAACGAACTTCGTATAGTTGACTCTGCAAGTGTTTCAATCCTTGATGAATCGTCATTCCCCCCCTTTGGTACCATTCCATCCCTATCACGTTGCAAAGCAACACATATTCTACGTCATGGCTGTCCTCCGTAAGTTTCCCGCCTCTCATTTACATGATCTGTGTGGGTGGGGTGCCGACTCTTCACCGACAGGTGGGGTCTCGCTGAACGACGTGTTGACGCTCGAACAGATCTCCCATCTCGCCACACCAAAGGCGAACAGGGGATCCACCATACGACACGGCAGATTCACATCAAGTAGTACTTGCAGTCCTCGCGCAGAGATTCGGCCTCGAGAGCCTGTTCCGGTCACCGCAAAGCCGTTCGCTACGTGGAATCATCTGTCGCGAGTCACTAGTCACCTCTGTGTGTGCATCATGACAACCGAGGGAACTACACCATTTTTCCTTCCGAGCCATTCCTCTCGTGTGCCGATTCGTTGAAAACAACAGTGAAAAGCTGGGGACAAAGGTTGACAACGGAATGATCCTTCTGAGCGGGAACCAACTCACATATCATAATTGTTAGACGTTTCCATTCTACCCCCAGATGTTATGCTAACTGAGACGCACCCTTGCTTGTAATAACGTCCCGAGCTCCCGGACAGCAGTCGCCTGTCCAGGTACTTGCGATCATCCCGCCCGGTTACTGCCCAGCCGCCGAGTCACAACAAAGACTGCCATCATACATGGGGTACTACAAACAGGGTGATATGTACATGTTACACAAAGCAATGCGAAACGGGACAACAACGATGCAATGGTCAAGTACGAGATAGCAAGAACAAGAGATATGGAAACAAAGGCAGGTCAAGTGCGAGATAGCAAGAACCAGACATCCGGAAACAAAGAAAGACGAACTCCGGGAGACAATACAGCACGGCAACTACAAGATATCTAGTGTCCGTATCTCCTCTCTACCCACTCAGTTGCATTTGTAGACTTCATTTCCTTCTCAGGGATGTTCGTCGTTGTGCGGAAAGAATTTGCTGGATTGCCATGTTGCCGTTGGGACCCCTCAGCGAGTCCGGACTGAGCTTGCCTGCCCATCGGGGTTACCCATGGCCTCTCCTAGCTCACTCTCCATCTGTCGGAAACACTCGATCGCCTCCGAAATGCGACCGTCCTCTTGGAGAACATCGCAGATTGCCTGGTAGATGATAATCCTCGGAAGATTGAACTGATCCGCGAAGACTGTCAAGGTCCAAATTCAGACCACCATGCAGACCGTACCTTGGCTGCGGCAACCAATGCTTCGTTCACTGAGCTATGAACCAACACTGTCCTCGCCCACTTGATAAGTATGCTGTTCGGGGTGGAGGAACCGAGTGACAACGCAGTAGAGTAGGCTGCAGCCGCTTCATCCAGTTTCTCGGTGTTCAATGCCTCGTCTCCAATTCTTTCAAGCGTCGATATGCATTTGCTCTTAAACTCTGGTGGTAGAATTTGAATGATTTATGCTGGCAGGCGGCACCAAAACTCACTAGCAGTCCAGTCCATTGTCATCCTGTTGGCTCTGACCTCCTCGCTTACGGTGTTCGTGACCTCGGGAAAAGAGAACGCAGCATGGGAATCAGCACGCCAGGTGCGGGGTTGCTCGACCATTGTTTCGAGATGGGCAATTTTGGTGTCTAATGGACGTGGATGTCAGTAGAGTCCACGTCAAGGTGGCGATAAATGCACTGACCAAGGGACTCGATGGTTTTATTGAGGCTATCCGCTGTATGTTGGGAGTCGGAGAACTGGTTATGGTGTTGCTGAACGATTTCTTCAAGACGTGCATTATCGCTTTCTGGTGAACGAGGATGTCAACGGCATATACGAGTCAAGATGCTAATAAACACACTTGAATCCTCCTGCTGTGCACGAAGCGACTCGATGGTTTCGTTCAGGCTATCCGCTCGATGTTGGGAGTCAGAGAGCTGGTTATGGAGTTGCTGGACAGTTTCTTCAAGACGTGCAATTTTAGTGTCTGATGAACGTAATGTCGACAACACGCGAGTCTGGGTGCAAGTAAACACACTTGGACTGTCCTCCTCTTTACGAAGGGACTCAATCGTCGGTTCGAGATCGGCCTTTTCCACCGGGTCTGAGAAAATCTGCAGCAGTCAACAGCACGGTCTGACGCAGTGAGATTTGAAGCAAGTCGAGTGCACTTACATTGTCATGATAGGATGCGGGAAGGATATCACAGAGACTGTGCAGGGTGATTGTCTTGCCCCCACCGATCACAAGGTCGTGGTTTGCTGAGGTGGCCATTGACATGACACTACCTAAATGCTTGATGACAGACCCGATTTTCTTGTGCGTCGTAGTGTCGTAGAACGAAACAAATGAGTTTGCAGAAGCTGCGATGAATGTGTCGTTGCATCCCAGGGCAATGCACCTGGGCTCATCGTTGCTGTGAATGGGCCATTGAGAGAGCGTCCCGCCGGTTGATACCTTGAGACAGTTGACGTTGCCATCGCCAGATAACACAAAGAGCTGCTTGCTATCGCTAGTCCAAGCGAGGGATTGGTTGGACAACGAGTTGACTCTGATTGGGACGTCGACGAGGAGGCGGCCCTCCTGACTGTCGTAGATCCGGACAGACTCGTGAAACCACGTCGCAGTGGCGATCAGGCGTCCGTCGAGTGAGAATTTGGCTGCAGCAACGATGAAGTCGTGTTTCAGGGGGCCGACCAGTCGCTGGCCAGTCGAGAGCGACCAGACGCAGGCAGTCTTGTCACCCGATCCGCTCGCGATTCTCGTCCCATCTGGCGAGACGTCCACCGCCCACACCGCATTCTTGTGTCCTTCGAACTCGGTCTCCTTTTCGTGGCTGTCCGCATTCCACACCGTCACCTCGCCCCTCATCGTCCCACTCACGACCCGCTTTCCATCGCGTGATACTGCGATGCTGAAAACAGGACTCCCCACATCCATTGGCGTCCCAACCTCCATGCCGTCTTCTACTCGCCAACGTCGAAGCTTCGTTTCCGTACTACCGCTCACGATATGCTTCTTATCAACGAGGAAGGTGACGGAATGTATGCGGTCTGAAACATCGATTTTGATCGGTTCTGCTCGCTGTCTGTGAACGGTGCTGGAGGAGGAACTGTTTTCACTCGACTCTTGGGTCCCCGTCAGTACCCCACTCTCAAATGTTTCGCCCGATACTCACCGTTCCTTGACCACCCGCTTATGCTCGACGACATACTCGGCCACGTAACAGAGGTTGGAAAGGAGGATTAAGCTTGCGGTACGCCATTGTTGCTCAAGCAAGCAAACACGTGCCTTCTTATCGATATAACATCAGTTCGCACACCTATAAGTTGGAAATGGAAAGCAGTGACTAAACATACGAGTTACCCAACAGTCAGGCTTCTCAGCGACAATGATCGCTTCCGAAAAACCATGTTTTTTTAGAGTTAAAGGTCTTATTCTTTTGAACCATAGGTTCTGAATCAGCCATATTTGAATTGGCGTTCAACGAATATCAAGTTCTTCGATCTTGCTTCTTGTCCGGGTGTGTGGTTCCCGAAAGTGCGCTCGGCTTCGGGGTTGTGTCCTCGTCAACGATCATTGCACTCACGGCAAGAATCTAAAGTGACCAGACATCCTCCTTTCCCCTCCCCCATCTTCTGGTTCTGCCTGTCCCAACATATCAAGTTGAGCATTTGCAGAACCCAAGACCGACGCAAAACACCTCAGTCCGTTCTTCGATGAACACAAAAGCACCTCTATACACGGCCATGGCACGTACGTGAAACGCAAGCGTGGTGGGTGTATGGTAATTGAAGGTCACTGCCCCAGTTAAACTTTGCAATAACAGATCGACGCCGTCGCGTTCCATTTCTACGCTACCCACCCGGGAGCCCATCTATTGAGCGCGTCACGACCCTGCATGAAACATACAACAAACCAACATGGATCACCGAGTCCGCAGACGAGGTAAGGTTCCGAGGCATCCATTCTACCACATAATCAGAGTGCTGATAATGCCATACCCAACGTCACTGAATTTTAGCAGCCCCCAAAGTAGTAGCCTGAGCTTCGTCTCGAATTCTCTCCGCTTCATACCCTTGAACGCCCTCGTCTCACCTAGCCAGTCGATCCTCCTTGGCTGCACGCCCATGTCCTATCCCTGCCTTCGTCGCAATTTACATAAATCGCTTCGGGTTGTCTCGCACAACAATCCCTGCTACACCATCCTGCAGAGACTCTCTAATATGGCTCTACAGGTGACCGACGGTGATACCCGAATTGTCGATAGAGGAAATCGCTCTCGAATTTTGCGGGAACAGGAAACAGCCAATGAACGAACTACCCAGCAGTCGGGGCAGTCTAGAGTGAGAAAGCGTGTTTATCTAGCGCGTTCCCAGCAATGCCTGTCATATCGACACTTATTTCGCAAATGTCGCTCCAGGCCGCGGCCCCAACGAGCAGATATCTCTTTCTCTGAGCCCAACGTCTCCAGCACACATCCCTACGTTAGGCACCCGCGAGCAATACAGCTCCTCGACAGCGAGTATTGTCGCTCGCACTCAATCTGTACATCCTCGGTAATCATATGATACTAGACCTTCCGTCTTGACCTTCAATGCACGGTCAACACGACGTTTAGGCGAATCGTTTGCAGTCAATGTATACCCGGGATAGCAATTCCGTGTGCATGTACATGCTGTCTCGGGAGGGTGCAGGCGAAATGGGGAAGGTTGGTGTGATCAAGAGGGAGATGGAGTCCATGTCATTGTCCACGTCCTGAAATGGGACTGGTACCCAAACTATCATCCTCACCAGGTCACCTTGATTTCAACAGGAAGCCGAAAACATGCGGGAAAGCTCCGCGAAACGACGCCTTCCCATCATCCGACACCTCTGCAAATCTGGAACTTGATCTGCGCTATGCCCTGATAGGGTGTCTTTCGTCGAGATCACCTTGGCGGTAGGGAGGAGACGACCAGGGGACGAGAAAGATACCTACGGTTCATACCCCCGGGGCTCACACAATCGAGACTTGCCCATCTTTTAGAGACTGACACTGGCATCGTAAAGGTAGGCACGTTTAGATCGTCATGTGAGTTTTTTTTTCATCAACCCCCGTGCTCTTCCTGGAAAACATGTTCATAGCTCACATCGACCGCTCAAACATCTGTGCAACTCCACCTATATCAGTCTGTTAATCTCGTCAGTAGTAACTGACGTCTACTACTATTTGTGAACGCGTCTACGATGGAGAAACCAGAAGAGGTCCAGCAACAAACCCATACGATTTACATGGCAATTTCGGGTATATACGCCAAAAGTGATCGTGATCATCCTGGCTA
This sequence comes from Boletus huronensis, assembly GCA_038093155.1. Lineage (NCBI taxonomy): Eukaryota > Fungi > Basidiomycota > Agaricomycetes > Boletales > Boletaceae > Boletus > Boletus huronensis. The sequence continues at coordinate 9,703 of JBBPRS010000127.1, read as the reverse complement.
CTGCTTCACCGCCAAGTCACAACAAAGACTGCCATGCCAGATACACGGGGTACTACAAACAAAATGTTACATGTTACACAAAGCAATGCGAAATGCGAGAACAACGATACAATGGTCAAGTACGAGATAGCAAGAACAAGAGATCCAGAAACAAAGAAAGACAAACTCTAGGGGACAACACAGCACGGCAACTACAAGATATCTAGCGTCCGTATCGTCTGTGCGAGATAGCGCGGTGAAACGTTCTCGAGTAGCTGCGCGACGATGAGGTGATCAGATGCGACACGTCTGTATTCATTGTGGGATAGGGGAATGAGCAGTAGCGCGCCGAAAGGCTGTCTGAGACGCGCGAAAAGCCGTAACGCTCTGGTAAGCTTTTTGTCTTGAGGGTATACAGTGTGTGATGTAGAGGGAGTGACCGCATTGGAATGGCCATTCCCGCCATCGTCCACAATCAGATCCTCGAAAGGAAGGGCGGGGTCAAGAAGGCATTGAAGCCATGGATGCACGAGCACCAGATTGTTCAGGCTAGACAACTCCTCTGTCGATTGAATTTCGACGTCCGCGAGTGCGAGTGGCGTGGCGCGATAAACATCCTGAGAATCACCGGTCGAGACCAATGGACCTCTCAGCGGAAACATGATGCAGGATAAGCTCAACCGGCGGCTGACAAGACGTGGAGGGAGACGGACGAGTCGATCATATAGCATCACGGCCGAGTCGACATATTCCGAGGATGTCCGTAATTCGGTGACCGATGCGTCCATCTCGTCATCTTCAATGAGCGACGGGATATAGGTTGATGCTGGGTCGCGATATACACCAATCTCTGCAGGGAGACAGCTGTTGTAGTCGGATGCATCCCCTGTCCAGGCTAGAATGGTGAGATCACCTGACCGAGTCAAGACCTCTTGCAAGAGGCGACCCAGAGCGTGTTGTTGGCCTTCGCCATAATTGATTTGGATAGAGACATCAAATATACCAAACAGCGAGTAGGCAATATCCTCTTGTTTCGTAGCGATCCGGGTCGCGGCAAGACAAAGCTTCTGCCGTATGTTCTCTGATCCGGGTCGGAGAGAGCGCAGAACTTGAACATCGACGCTCGTTGCGGCCGCCATCTCGGCCATGATTTCGGATGAATCCTTGTGGTTATACACACCCTCTCCAGGAAGATAAGGCACCCAATCTTCGGTGTAGAAGCGGATCACCCGGGATGCAAAGAACTCTTGCAATGTCCATGCACGGGTGTTCCAAAAACACCTCACGAGAGCACGCAGCTCTGAGTCGGATCGTACGCCCTTTAGGTGAATGATTGTGAGCGCGGATTTGTGGTACCATTTGAACATCGACACCAGGGATTCTTGAAGCACAGGGCCGTCCATTTTGTTGATACAGCATGTGTCCGACCATGCCCAGCGAAACCCAGCTTTGCGCACGGTCATACAGAACATCCCCAATTTCGAGACGGTGGGTGACACTCCCAGTTCCTCTACTGATTTATGGAGGATATCATGGAACAGTGGTTCGGCACCTTCCCAAGTATGCGAAAATGTGGCATATATCGGAAGTATTCCTGCACGGTGTGCATGATGTGAGAGTTGTCGTGTCTTGTCATAATGGATGCAACGAGCTCCTTGAAATTTGGCTCGTCTTCGAATTCATCCAAACGGTCCTGCTTGTCACAAAGACGACCGGTCTTCGTGTTAATCAGGACGAGCGGAGTGTCCCGCTGAGTCCGATTGACATAGCTGCGAATTGCCGCCATCGTCTGCGATGGGCTCACATAGTTGTTACGCGATTCTGCAAGAGGCAGAATCCTCAGGTGATGCTTTCGTGCGAGTGACAAAATATTTACTCCGAGTATCAAGATCCGGAGATTCTTCAAGCTTCCGGAGCATATCGTTATGTGCATTGATTGCTTCATCGTACTGGTGAGCGCCAAGTAGTGCTGTATGTTTTCTCTTGTAGCCACGTGGAGACGATGGGTCGAGTTTGATGGCCTGGGCTCGCATTGGTATTTGTTCCGCTGTAAATCACGATACACGTACCGCATCCGCATCTTCCAGCGCATCTTGCCACAATTCAATTCCAGCTCGTGCTTCACTTCGCTTCGTCAAAAGATCTGTCGATAAACGATCAAGGCTCAATGCTGTCGTGTAATGCACGACAGCATCCTTGTATGAAGCAGACTCCATGGCGGCATCTCCACGTTGCTCCAATGTCTTGAGACAACGCGCTTTGAAGTCTGGTGTTCAATGTCAGACAGCACCAGGGGGAATGAATCAGGTAGTAAATCCTCACTAGCTACCCACTCGGCTGCATCTACGGTGTTCATTTCTATCTCTGGGATGTTCGTCGCTGCGTGGAAAGAATCTGTCGCATCGCTACGTCGCAGTTGGAACCCTTCAGTGGGTTCAGACAGAGCTGGCTGATCCCGGTTATCCATGCCCTCTCCTGTCTCACTCTCCATCCGTCGGAAACACTCAATCGCCTCCGAAACGCGACCATCCTCTTGGAGGACATCGCAGATTGCCCGGTATATGAGGAACCTAGGAAGATTGAACTAATCCGCAAAGACTTTCAACGTCCAAACTCAGACCACCATGCAGACCGTACCTTGGCTGCGGCAGTCAATGCATCGTTCGCTGAGCTATGAACCAACACTGTCCTCGCCCACTTGATAAGTATGCTGTTCGGGTTCGAGGGACCGAGTAACAACACAGTAGAGTAGGCTGCAGCCGCTTCATCCAGTTTCTCGGTGTTCGATGCCTCGTCTCCAATTATTTCCAGTCTTGATATGCATTGACTCTTGAACTCTGATGGTAGAAATTGAATGCTTTATCGTCGTGTGCGACCCCAAAACTTACTAGCAGTCCAGTCCATCAATAGGCTATTCGTTCTGACCTCCTCGCTTGCGGTGTTGGTGATCTGCAGAAGAGAGAGGGCAGCATCGATTATGCGGCCCTCGGCATACCGGGCTTCGCATTCATCTTTCTGCTCGTACGCTTGAAGGATCTGGACGAGGCGATCCGCTGTGTGTTGAGAATCGGCACGCTGGGTCCGGAGTTGCTCGACCGTGTTCTCGAAATGGGTGATTTTGGTGTCTAATGGACGTGGATGTCAATGAGGCGCACGTCAAGGTGGCGATAAATGCACTGACGAAGGGACTCGACGGTTTTATTGAGGCTATCCACTGTATGTTGGGAGTCGGAGAGCTGGCAACGGAGTTGCTGAACAATTTCTTTGAGACGCGCAATTTTTCTCTCTAACAGACGCGGACGTCAATGAAGCTCGAGTCTGAGTGCAAGTAAACGCACCTGGGCTTTCCTCCTCTTTACGAAAGGACTCGATCGTCGGTTCGATATCGGCCTGCTCCGCCCGCCCTGCGACAATCTGCAGCAGTCAACAACGTTGGATCTCACACAGCGAGACTTGAAGCAAGTGCACTTACATTGTCAGTGCAGGGTGAGGGAAGGATGTCACAGAGACTGCGCAGGGTGATTTTCCCGCCTCCACCGATCACAAGGTCGTGGTTTGCTGAGATGGCCATTGACCTGACGTTATCTGAATGCTTGATGACAGACCCGATTTGTTCGTGCGTCGTGGTGTCCCAGAATGAGACCGACGAGTTTGCAGAAGCTGCGATGAATTTGTTGTTGCCTGCCAGGGCGATGCACCTGGGCTCATCGTTGCTGTGAATGGGCCATTGAGAGAGCGTCCTGCCGGTTGATACGTCGAGACAGTTGATGTTCCCGTTGCGAGATAACACAAAGAGTTTCTTGCCGTCGCTGGTCCAAGCGAGGGATTGGTTGAGCACAGAGTCTACTTCGATTGGGACGTCGACGAGGAGGCTGCCACTCTGACCGTCGTAGATCCGAACGCGACGGAGCCACGTTGCAGTGGCGATGAGGCGTCCGTCGGGTGAGAATTTGACCGCGCCAACGAGGGTGTCGTGTTCCCAGGGGCTGAGGAGTCGCTCGCCAGTCGACAGCGACCAGACGCAGGCGGTCCAGTCACCCGACCCCGTCGCGATTCTCGTCCCATCCGGCGAGAAATCCACAGCACACACCGAATCGCTGTGTCCTCTGAACTTGGTCACCTTTTCGTGGCTCTCCGCATTCCACACCATCACTTCCCACTTTTCCGTCCCACTCACGATCCACTTTCCATCTTGTGATACTGCGATGCTGAAAACAGCACTCCCCGCATCCATTGGCTTCCCCACCTCCACGCCGTCTTCTACTCGCCAACGTCGAAGCTTCCCTTCCGTACTGCCACTCACGAAGTGCTTCCCATCAGCGAGAAAAGCAACTGACGTTGTGCTGCCTTGACTATCGATCTCGATCGGTTTTGCTTGTTGTCGGTGAACGGCGCTGGAGGGGGAACTGTTTTCCCTCGACTCTTGGGCCCCCGTCAGTATCCCACTCTCAGACGTTTCGCCCAGATACTCACCAATCCCTGACCATCCACTCATGCTCGACGACATACTTGCTTGGCCAGGCAACAGAGGTTGGAAAGACGGATGTGCGGTCGTCTAAGCTTGCGGTACGCCATTGTTGCCAAGCAAACACGTGCCTCCTTATCGATATAACATCAGTTCGCACACCTATAAGAAGCAGCGACTAAGCGAGCTACCCCAGCATGTTTTGCAAGAGTTAAAGGTTTCATTCTTTTGAACCACAGGTTTTGAATCAGCCACAAACATCGTTGCGACCTCAGCGAATAGTAAGTTCTTCAATTTTGAGTGCGCTTGGCTTTGGGGTTGTGTCCTCGTCAACGATCCCTACACCCACGCATGGCGAGAATCCAGACATCTTCCTTTCCCCTCCGGTTCTGCCTTTCCATCATATCAAGTTGAGCATTTGCGAAACCCACTTCCCCCGCATCTGTCTCTTGCCACTGGCAGGATTACCGCGGTATTTAATGGTCAGGATGCCTAATGATATATATGCACGAAAAAAATACCAAACTGTTCTTCTTCTATTTCATAGATAACATTTAACCGCTCGACGTATGTGACCAAGTATAGCCTCCCCTTGCCAAGCAGTGTGGGACATTCAAGACTCGTCCTCCTCTCGCCCAAATATCTGCCTCAACAGCTCCACTTGTCCAAATGGTCGCTCCCTCCCCAGAACCACACTCCCCGCAACGTACCTGCCTCGTGCGCTCTCTGCCCGTACCTCTTCGCACAGTGCACTCTACGCGCGGACGAGTCGCCGCAGTGCACCACGATACACGTGCCCAGCAAGGAACGACGACGAGAGCGGAAATAGACGGGGCGACGAGATCACGTCCGGAGTAGACAGCCAAAGAGAGAGTTTCCCGAGCGCTTTGGCGAGCGCCTCTGGTTCAGTCGCAGGAAGACGAGAGAGCGGCGTCTGTTGTATTTTCACCGTCCCAGTTGGCAAAAGGATTCGTGGTGAGAAAAAAAAAGAACGTCATCGCGTTGAGCGGGGGACTTACTGCGGGATCTTTCGTCTCCAAAGTGCGTATTGCGTCGCTGAGAGAGGCATCCTGTAGGATATTTTCATACTGTTTCCAACGGTAGCAGTCCTAACATGTCGAGAGTGTAGAAAAAAAAACCTACATGCTCGTCTTCAAGCAATCGCACTCTTTCTTCAATATCGTCCCTCATCTTTCCGCTTGTCCTCAGTGAACGAAAACGACTCTAGCACGTTCTTATCATCCATGCGAATGCAACGTGAGGACACATGGAACCCAAGCCAACCAACACACGCACCTCCAAATAGCCCAGACAATTCAATACAAATACTGCACGGTCCCACCTCGGACGCAACCTTGCCTTTTCTTTTCCTCGGCAGCGGCAGCACACATAGTGACAGCAGGATCGACCATGACATCCAGGATGCGTCGGAATCCCGTGCTTGCCTCGGAGGGATCAGAGGAGCCCTCGCTGAGAAGGGAGGAATCATAGACCTGCATGATTTTTCGCAGGAGTTGGGCGTGCAAAGTCGTACTAAGCACAGCCGGGAATGTCTGACTCGTCGTCCACTCCTCGTATCAAGTACTTGACTTTCTCTCGTCGATCTATCGATTCATTTCGCGCTATCAGTGATGGCTCTCGCCATACACCTCAAATCTCAATCCCAGACGGAGATCGACAGCACCATTGTGAAAGTTGGCGATGTACTAACGAGACAGATTTGTCAGGTGATCTCTCCATGCGGTAGCCACCAGGAATCGTTCGATGCACCTCTGTAGTGCCGCTGGAAATAATATCATGTGCCAGTTGTTGTCGTCATATCGTGCCGGGTTTTTCACTCGACTGAAAAGCACATACTGCGAGGTGGGTCTGGTGAAACACTGACGTCTTGATCGACTGTGTTTGGTAGATCACGAAGCATGTTCTCTTGGAGATGGGCACAGATGATACCATGGACGCGATACAGGCTTTGTCTCTAAAGGTTTGTGCGACTAATGAAGCTGTTGGTATCTTACAGAACTGATGCGTCGCAACTACAATACCAGATACCGGCAACACCTCTGGCTGTCCGGATTCTGCTACGAGCGGCGTTGCTGAGAAAGAGGTGAAAGCTCATTAGAATGACTGACCTATCCCCTCAGCTTTTCACAGTGTCGAGGAAAATAAGCAGAAGCTAGTTATCACCCTTGCCGAAGCCCGTCCACTGTAAGAGCCGAAAAAATTCCGTCATTCAACCACACTTCTCCGAGTTATCAAAACATATTCTGCACTTGTCTCCCATCACACCCACAGTTTGAGTGGTTTTTCGCATCAACGTTCAACAACGTCCAAGGTTGCCCACTTTTGCATCCCCACGAGCATTGTGTAGGCACCACCATTCTTGCTAACGAACCTTGTGGTTGACTCTGCAAGAGTTTCAATCCTCGGCGAATCGTTATTCCCGCCATTTTCTGAGATGGGGGATCAATATTGACTGCTGGTCGGTACTGTTTCATCTCTCACAGGTTGCAAAAACAACACATATCCTACGTTATGGCAATCCGTCCTCCGCGAGCTCCCCAAATCTCATTTACATGATCTATGGGTGGGGTACTGACTATTCACTGACAAGTGCTCGCTGAAGGGAGCATTGACGTTCGAACAGATCTTCCATCTCGCCACACAAAAGGCGAGCGGGCCTGGGGGCTCCACCGTACGACACGGCAGATTCACGTCGTGTACGGGTGTGCATCACAACAACCGAGGATTGCCTTTGAAGCTATCCACTTATCCATCCGAGCCATTCCTCTCGTGTGGCGATTCGTTGTAAGCAACGGTGACAATGCTAGAGACAAAGATTGACAGCGGAACTTCTGAACGGGAACCAACTCGCATAGGCATAGTATCATAATAGACGTCTCCATTCTACCCCGGGGTATGCTAGGCGAGACGCACCCTCGCTTGTACTAACGTGCTTGGCTCCCGGACAGCAGTCACCTGGACTCCAAGTGATCATCCCGGCTAGTGCTCTGCCGGCGAGTCACAACAAAGACTGCCACGATACATGGGGTACTACAAACAAAATGATACATGTTACACAAAGCAATGCAAAATGCGACAACAATGATGCGATGGTCAAGTACGAGATAGCAAGAACGAGAGATCCAGAAACAAAGAAAGACAAACTCTAGGGGACAAGACAGCACTGCAACTACAAGATATCTAGCGTCCGTATCGCCTGTGCGAGATAGCGCGGTGAAACGTTCTCGAGTAGCTGCGCGACGATGAGGTGATCAGATGCGACACGTCTGTATTCATTGTGGGAGTTGTGGGATAAAGGAGCAAGCAGTAGCGCGCCGAAAGGCTGTCTGAGACGCGCGAAAAGCCGTAACGCCCTGGTAAGCTTTTTGTCTTGAGCGGATACAGTGTGTGATGTAGAAGGAGTGACTGCATTGGAATCGCCGCTATTCCTGCCATTGTCCACGATTAGATCCTCGAAAGGAAGGGCGGGGTCACGAAGGCACCGGAGCCACGGATGCACGAGCACCAGATTCTTCAAGCCAGACAAGTCCTCTGTCGTCTGAATCTCGACGTCCCTGAGTGCGAATGGCGTGGCGCAATAAGCATGCTGAGAATCACCGCTCGGAACAAATGGACCTCTCAGCGGAAACATGATGCACGGTAAGCTCAACCGGCGGCTGACCAGACGTGGGGATGGGAGATCGTCGACTCGATCGGAAAGCATAACAGCCGAGTCGACATATTCCGAGGATGTCCGTAGTTTGGTGACCAACGTGTCCATCTCGTCATCTTCAATTAGCGACGGAATATAGGGTGACGCTGACTCGCGGTATACACCAATCTCCGCAGGAAGGCAGCTGTTGTACTCGGATGCATCCCCTGTCCAGGCCAGAATGGTGACATCACCTGACCGAGTCAAGACCTCTTGCGAGAGGCGACCCAGAGCGCGTTGTTGGCCCTCGCCATATGTGACTGGAATGGAGACATCAAATATACCGAAGAGTGAGTAGGCGATATCTTCTTGTCTCGTAGCGCTCCGCATCGCCGCAAGACAAAGCTTCTGCCGTACATTCTCTGATCCAGGTCGGAGAGAGAGCAGAACTTGTACATCGACACCATTTGCAGCCGCCATCTCGGCCATGATTTCGGATGAATCCTTGTGGTTATACACACTCTCGCTGGGAAGATAAGGCTTCCAGTCTTCAGTGTAGAAGCGGATCACCCGGGATGCGAAGAACTCTTGCAATGTCCATGCACGGGTGTTCCAAAAGCACCTCATGAAAGCACGCAGCTCCGAGTCAGATCGTACACCCTTTAGGTGAACGATCGTGAGGGCGGATTCGTGGTACCATTGAAACATCGAGGTCAGGGATTCTTGAAGCACTGCGCCGTCTGTTTTGTCGATACAACACGTATCAGACCATGCCCAGCGCAACCCAGCTTCCTGCACCGTCATACAGAACATCACCACCTTCGAGACCGTGGGTGATGCTGCCAGTTTGTGTACCGATTTATGGAGGATATCGTGGAATAGCAGTTCGGCACCTTCCCAAGTATGCGAAAATGTGGCATATCGGAAGTATTCCTGCACGGTCGGCGTGATACGAGAGTTGTCGCGTCTTGTTGTGATGGATGCAACGAGTTCCTTAAATTTAGGATCGGCTTCGAATTCATCCAAACGGTCCTGCTTGTCACAAAGACGACCGGTCTCCGTGTTAATGAGGACGAGCGGAGCGTCCCGCTGACTCCGCTTGACAGAGCTGCGAATTGCTACCATCGTCTGCGATGGGCTCACATAGTTGTTACGCGATGCTACAAGAGGCAAAACCCTCAGGTGACGCTTTTATGGGAATGAGTAAATATTTACCCCGAGTAACAACATCCAGAGATTCTTCGAGCTTCAAAAGCATATCATTATGCGCTTTGATTGCTTCATTGTACTGGCGAGCGCCAAGTAGTGCTGCATGTTTTCTCTCGTAGCCGCGTGGAGACGATGGGTCGAGTTTGATGGCCTGGGATCGCATTGGTATTTGTTCCGGTGTAGATTAAGATACACGTACCGCATCGGCGTCCTCCAGCGAATCTTGCCACAATCCAATTCCAGCTCGTGCTTCGCTTCGCTTCGTCAAAAAGTCTATCGACAAAGGATCGAGGCTCAATGCTGTCGTGTAATGCATGACAGCATCCTTGTATGAAGCAGCCTCCATGGCGGCTTTTCCGCGTTGCTGCAATGTCTTGACACAACGCACTTTGAAGTCT
>JBBPRS010000126.1:0-54926 GCA_038093155.1 Boletus huronensis | reverse complement strand
AGGAAAACGACTAAGTCCAAAAGATTAGATAAGATAACAGAGATAAAAGATCAAGATCATCTAGATCATTGATATGAGCCATAGTGGAGTTGATAACGCTCCATGGGTCTAAGGTATGATTAGATAAGAGGAAAAGATAATTGATAGCGTCCCTTGTATGGTTATAAGTGCTGGGCCTTACAGAGTTAACTGCCCTTTTCTAAGAAGAATAAGATAAAAGTGTCTGAAAGAGATAGATAAGAAAAGTGAGGCATAAGGATGATAAAAAAATGAAAATTTGTCCTTGATTACGCTGTAATCCTAGTGCATGGCACTTGCTTATGTTAGCCTGTAACAATACCACTCTGTTTCTCCACCGGTCATTGAGCCTTTGCCACTTCCTATCGTTACCTCTGCATCTTCGGAGCCGTGCAACTTCAAAAATGTTTGCTCCAAGTCAGAGAACCTGCAGTGCATGCTGTTTCTCCAAATACCCATCACACAGGTATGGGTACATAGCCAGGTATCATGACCTTGTACCCATATCCATACCTGTGACACTGCCTAGACATCAGTTGAGATGGCCATGTCAGGTCCTGGACATCTCATACAAATTGTGCTAATAGTGCCAACGATGGTCAGCCCCATCAGGAAAACATCCATTTACATTTACTTATCCACCATTATCCACCATTAAATATACTTATTTACCAAGGAGTGGACTTGTTTTCCTTTTTCCAAATTTAAAAAATGCTAGAGCATGTCAATCTCACACACCCTGCCATTTTTGAAATTTAGAAAAAGGAAAACAATTAAAATAAGTACATTTAAGGTGAAGAAGCAAATGGAGGTTTTCCTGATGCCATCATTGTTTGGCATTGCATTCACCAGGGCTTGTAATCTCATACGAGAGCTTGACCAGGCCTACATTACTGTGTGGCGTGGATCACATTCGTCACGTCACACAAGTGGTTATCGCGCTAGAGAGGTGGACGTGATGCCTGCAAAACGATCCAGAGACTACCTGGCATCTGGATTTCCAAGAGGAACTCGATTATACCGAGACCTTGTTTAAAGCAGCTCTCGAACGTTTCCGCGCGTGCAGGCGGGAACTACCGTCTTTCGGTCCAGAAATGGATCAATACCTCGCCTCGTATGCAGACAGATTGATCGACTTGCTCACCGGGAGCCTGCAATGGAGTCGTGTTAACCGCCGCTACAATACATTTGTCACGGCCAACGTGTCCTAGATCAGATAGTTGTTGAATCCGTTCTGTTTCTTGGTATTTGCCTTGCAAAATTTTATAAATAAGTGAGTTTAATGCGCAGTGATACAAGACTGAAGTATCTAGCATGGTAGCGGGGTAGACATGTCACTGAAAAGACCCGCGCTCAAGGGCGGCAACTTGAACGGAGGTAGCGTAAGTGTACCAGGGACAAGCGGGGGGTGCAAGATCTCCCACAAATCGCCCCTACAATCACCAAGGTGATCACAATACATCGGCGTCGGCGTATCAGGGGCATACTTGGTGGGACTCGAATAGGCCGAGGGAAGAGAGGGGAGTCGGAAGGTGAGGTTGTAGTCTAGCGGATAGGCAGAGCTGTACGGCTCCGTCGTAAAAGGGTCGTCAGGTATCGTTTTTCGTTCGGAATTAGCAGACGGAACGTTAGTATGATGATTGAAGAGGTTAGATGGGCCAAATGGTGTTCTGGACGGCCGTTGGGCTGAGGGGGGTAAGGGTTTTGCGTGCTTGGCGTCAACGGAGGTGATGAGGATCATTGGAACGACGTTTTGATCGTGAGGCGAAGATAATGGCTTGTGTGCATCTCTGTCGGAGAGCGCGCAGCGTGAAGATGTCTCCAGGTCGATGGTTCGTTGCAGAGACACGTTTGGGCTTTCCACATCCATTGGGATGTCACGTGAAGAGTTCTCGGGGAAATCTGTACTTGCATCCCCTAGACTCAGCCGGCACAAGTGTTGTTCCAATCGTTCAACCAGATAATCATTTGTTGATGCCGAGCGCAGCTGGAACATAAAGGGAGATGTAGGGAATGCTGGAACGGGACGTTGGGAGAAATGGCTTCCGCTTCCAACGTCAGGGAGAGTGCGTTGAAGACTGGAGCTTGAAGTGCTCACTCCGAATGAGCAGTTTTCCTCTGTAGCGCTCAGGAGGCTCGCAGCATCGGAACGGTAGCGTGAGATATGATGAGATGATGATGATGTAGAAAGGTCAGGTAAAGGGGGTTGTACAGGTAAGGAGTCGTGATCAGTAAAGGGCGGAGGAGAGCTTCGTGAGTGAGTCAGAGAAGACCGATGTGAAACGTCTTTGCGTAATCTCCGGCGTCGCAAGGACTTGAATACATCCGTCAGTTTTATATATGGGAGATCACGAAAACGACGACGGCCTGTAAACTTGCGCTCGTAATGGTCGTGATGCATGTTTTTGGTTTTTATAAAGTGAAAGGGAGACGAATGGAGCATTTCTGAGGAGGGAGAAGTTCTGAAAGAGTGGCAGAGGAGTCGCGTTCACCTGTAGTCTAGCGTATCCACGATTCTAAACCAGACCGGGGCCAAACAGTCGTAGATGTGCGTGAAAGTTGTGATAACTATCTCAAACGAGGCCGGTGCCCGAGAAGACGAGACTGGGCCATGTGTGTCGCGACGATGATTGAAACTTGACACTGGCATCGAACTCCGAGGCTTCAAGGGGGGACGTCTGGGCTGTCGAGTCCGCTACTCGTCCGTCTGGCACCCCTCTCCGAGGACCAGGGTCAGGCCACTGCACAGTACGAGTGGGGGAGGGTAAAGGGTCGGGATGGCGGCGGTTTCGAGGAATGTTCTCTTCAGGGGGCTTACCGCTACCCCGACTGCCGCCCTTCCAGGTCCGTTTAGATGACTCAGACCAGTCACCGCAAGGGAGTGGGTCAGTCTCCAGAGGCTGGTAAACCGACACAGGGGAGGGCGCGACCCCGACTGAATATGAGTGAGTGGGTTATAATGAGTGGCGGTGGGAGCTCCCATCCAACGGAAGCCATACGCCGTTGTGCTATGCGTATCCCTAAAAATATTCATGTGGCAACTTGCTTGTGCAAGCTTGGCTTCCTTCGGGAGCCCCGTTATGCGCAAGGTCGATTGGTCGACCTATCTTTCAATTTCCGACTCCGACTCGGCAAAATGGCAAGTTTGGTCGTATGATTAGGGTCTGTACATACAAAGTGTAGTAAAGTGTACACTACCATTTTTGGACAGAATCCTAACTCCGACCGGCAACCCCTTAGCTTCTCAGCTCGCCTCCGGCTCGCTCCAACCCATTTCACTGAACCAGGGACAATCAGTTGCACAAGGTCACAGGCGCTTGCCGCCACCTAGTGGGGATCCATTCGGATCACCACGCGACGAGTGTTGTGTCAGTTGTCACCACTCGCGGAGCCTTTATCGGCTAAGATGTAGAGAAGACACTGAGGAAAACTCTGACCACGATGTTGAGGCTCCGCTCTCGCCGTGATGAAGACTCTGCATGAACCTGTCATGATGTAGATGGAAAATAAGAGGCGTCAGGCCGCGAACTCTGGTGAACAGCGGCGCAGCTTGCTAGTTGGTGACAGGCGGACATTAATAATTGCATCCATGGTGTCTGCCAGAGGTGTCATGAGGATTCCTCGAATCGGAAGTGGGACAGGTCGGTTGCGTCTACCGTGTAAGTATTACAGGGCTACTCGTGGCGCATGTTCAACGACGTCAGTGACAGCAAAGGTAAAATACCACAATCGCTGATATTAGCCCCTGTTAGCCCCTGTCCCTGCATTCGGCTTGGTAAGCCTAGGTCTTCAACGTCATCATGGCCACGTCACAAAAGTACCTCAGTGCGAACGGAGCCGATATCTGCAACGCTGCGGGCCCCGTTTCATGTGAACAACACGGAATTCCATCTACCGAACTCAATGCAGTTAAAAACCCCATTCACCGCTCCCACTTCCAGCCCTCATTAGCCCACTCTGGCATCTCCGTCTCAAAACGTCCCAAACTCAGTTCGTATCTCAGTGCATGCAAAAAGATATACAGTTTCTCCGGCTTGGGGTCCGGATGAAGCGGTAGATAACATTCAGGGCAATAGAGCGTTCGCGTCGCTGGGTCTGCCCCGGGCTCGGGTGCAACGAGCGATGAAAGGCGGGAAGTGGCTTCAGCCATGGTTAGCTGGTCCGAGTCTTCAGCTTCAGGTGGCATGGGGGTATCGCTGTCGGATGTGAGTTGCGCTCGAGCAGTACTCTCAGACTGGGGTAACGAAGACGTCAGAGGGCGCTCCGCGGGGTCCTCCTGCGAGGCAGTGCCTTGTCGAGAGCGCTCGGGGTCGTTCTCCAAGGCCATTGGCTCCAGGATGCTCCTCCCGCCCTTCTTCCGCTTGTTCTGTGGCGGCAGCGGCAGTGGCTGTCGGAAGCTTTTTGGCACCAGGGCGCCTTTGGCCCGAAAAACGACATCTCGCCACCGACTCCAATCCTCGTCTTCATCCTAGGATGAGGGCAAGAAGGAGACGTAAGTGTTCATTCTCTCTCACAGGAACGGATAATGCAGAACGACGTTCACGCCTTCCCAATGGCGGGGAGGTAACGAAAAGAACAAGTGCACGAGAAGTGTAAGACGGACCTTCATATTCCTCAAGCGCGTGATAATCTGGACAGCCTCCGCAGAGAGAGGGACTGGAGAACCCATGCCGATGTCGTGGCCAGTTTCTCTAGGAAGCAATTTATTCTGTTGCGGGTATGATTCATTGTTCCCGTCCGTGGTTCTGCTGTCGATCTCACTCGAGTTGAATTTGGGGTCTATGCATGTGCTACTGGTAGTTAATGACTCGGGGCTATCGTCACTCTTGAGGTGTTTAGGTGGGGAAGGTGCGAACCGCTCGGAGCTAGGTATGACGTCAATACCGTTCTTTCCCAGGTTTGGACCCTGCACATGGACCCAAGGTGAGTATATGGTCGACTTGGCAAGTGTGAAATGTAATATAGTAGTAAAAATGAAAAGAACAAGGGTACACACAATACAGTGTATTCGCCAGGTTGAGTGAGAATTGAAACCGAAAGAGACTTACCCATATTCGCTCTTCCGAGTACACGGGATCATTAGCGATGGGATATCCGAGGTATTGGAGGTGAACCCTTATTTGATGCGCTTGAGGGTCCATGATGTTACGACAGCGTTGATAAGAGGGCGAGGGACGCCAAGAGTGACGAGAGCGATGATGGAATTTAACAAAGGAACATTAAGGACGAAAGAGGAATGAGAAGATGTACTCACAGCGACCCGTAAAAGGGCGACCTGAATGATAAAATAGAACGCTTGATTTAGCTGACGCGGCGGGTATGGATGCGAGTGGGAACATACAGTGGAGGACACTCGTATCGGTATCAGCGTCGTGATGGAGCCTATTGAATACCGTCTTGGCTGGCTGGCAGAGCATTACCGGCTGGAGTTAAAACGAAAGTGGTTGAGCGGCAGGGACCGTACCTTTCCTTCTGGATGTACGATATTGAGTCCCATCTGTCTGTCTACAGTCAACAATGGTTCCTCACACACAACTTCTTCCCTGAATAAAACCAACTAGTCAACATATTGTTATATATAATGAGGTCCACGGATGGAACGCACGCAGGAAACTCTCCTCTACATCTCGCTACGTACTCCTTCCTCACAGATCCGTTCATGAATTCACTCGTGAGAGATCGCGCGAGACCAGCATTAAGCGGGATTATTATGAGACCAGAAGTCAGTCTATCCAATCTATTGATCGCTAGAGGTGGCAGGGTTGCATGAAGAACTGGTGAGACGCTGCAGGACATGAGACCCACTGTATACTCGGTCAAAGCCGAATTCGTATCGGAGCATCTCGACAAGACTGTGTCGGTAATATCTCCCCGATGCATGTACAGGCTATCATAGATGCTGTTTGAGAGTCTGGTCTGCAGAGGTAGAGCGGAATGACATACGATGCTACCAGGTTTATCGATCACGAGAAAATCCCGTTCGTGGTCGTGGAGTACGATCTTGACAGGGGTGGCTGTGACAGGCGGTTCATGTCGATGAACGACGTTCCTTGAATCAAATCCACACGATCGATAAACAATCCGCTTTTATTGCGGGAAATCACTCACTCGATACGGTCCCCGTTCCTGACCACTGTGTCTGGTTTTGCGACTTTTCCATTGATCGTGGTGACACCTGATTCAAGAGCGTACCTCTACGGAGTACGGTACGTCCATCAAGATCACACGAATGACATGAGCGGGACAGCGCACCCACATAATAGTCCATGCTGCGATCTCTGAACTCTGTTGAAACGATTTCTAATATTTCCCTTCCAAGCCACCGCTCCTTTGCCATAGTCGTGTACGGGTACCAATACGGGGGCATCTTTTTGAGACCGCCATTTTGGGTTGCGGGGATTTGGGAGGGCTGGCGTTGAGCGAGAGTACCAGACATGGAGGCAGTGATGAAACGAGAGAGGACGTGTCTGAACTGGTCGCGTGAAGAGAGTGTTGTCAGTGGCAGTTGCTCACGCGATTGGAGCTTGAATTTGTGGAGGTTCGCCAGGACGACCTGCCGATTGGAAAGAAACTGCCAGCGAACACGATTGAGTGCTAGAAAAATAAAATAAAATACATAAAACCCACATAAAACAAACGACAGGTCCGACTGCAGGTATCCTTGGTGCGCGTTATTTTGGAGAGAGTGTTAAGTGGCTGTGTCATCAACTGAGGCAACCGACACTCCGATATGAATTACCCACCAAGCTTTATTTCCTGTTACACCGCCGCGGCTTCTGGTTCCATGGATAAAAATTACCGTACATAGTAGGTCGTCTTGGGACTAACTCATTTTAGGACACTAAATGACCGCGAGAGACCGCCCGAGACTATATTAATGTCGCGTCAGCCATTGTCGGCGCGCCCGAGCACTACGAATGGGACCGGCATAACCATGAACATTGGCGGGTGTCCCACGTTCGTTTCTTCCCCGCACAGAGAGCACATATATAATTTGATAGGCTTGTAGCTGCGGCGATAACTGGTTTGATAATATTCCAACTGGGCCTGAGCGTATGTCAGGAGTGCTGTGGCCCATCTGCCAGTGGGTGGGAACGGCGATGATGCTTTCGGACGAATATCGGTTTACCAATCGTAGTATGTATGCAGCGCTTTCGGCAGTGCGAGATCTCATCAGGCCGCCGCATCAGCGTCATCAATGATTTAGTATGTGTATACTCCTGCTATTCTACTCTTGGTCAAGTTCTACGGCAAAGGAATTTGAATGAAGCATGTGACAGCATTATTTCGTCCGTGGCAATGTCTATCCAACGGGTCTGTGTCTGGAATTCCGACCGGTGCCTATGCTGTGGAGGGTGGTCTCCACACGAATCTGCAGATACATGATGGGAAGACGAAGCTATCCAAGAAATGTACGTGCGAACTGATGTTGCAGACGGACGTCGCCAGGACCGGACCTCATTCTTAGCAAGCATGATGGTGGCCGTCTGTGTTCGGGAGGATCGCCCTCTATGTGCATTGCCGTTTGGACGGCACCGTCCTATCCTCAGGGCCTATAAACGTATGCCATCCTGGCAGGTCTCACAGCGCTCCAGTGACATCCTTTCATCCGTCCGCCATGGGCAACAAGTACTCCTGCATATCTGCCCCGGACGATCGACGCCAGATCGATGTCATCAGCTCCCCTCTTCCCGTCTCTCGCATCACTTTAAAGTCCCAGAGATCTCACCTCATCAAATCCTTCTCCTCAAACGACACCCTCTACGAGAAATATCGATCTCGCTGTGATAGCGACCCCTGCCGGTGCATCGTCCCTCCGCCCCTTCCGCTCCCTAGGGTTTCCACTCCATCCCCCCCCTCTCTCCTCCGCCCATCTGTATCTCCATATATCTCCCAGGCACAATTGAGACCGCTTGGGGAACAAGCATCCCTTGCCTACTCAGCTTTCTTACAAGCGTACCCAGAATACCGAAATACCTGGATCATAGACACTCTCCGGCGAACTGACTTCGCTAGACTCGACCGCGTAGGCGAAACCTATGTCGACTATATGGGGGGTGCCCCACATCCCGAATGCCTCGTTCACGTCCACAGTGATTTTCTGACACAAAACATCATGGGTAACACCCACTCAGTCAGTAATAGGTAACGTTGTATTCTTGCAGAGTTTACCCGACCTCATCTGGTCCCACGGTAGTTCGAGATTGTCCTCGGAATGCGCAGACCAAGCCAAGGAAATGGTGCTTTCATTCTTTCAAGCGCCAAGGGGCTATGCCGTCATTTTTACCGCGAATGCGACGGGAGCGCTCAAGCTTGTCGGAGAGGCATTCCCTTTCCAGGAGGATAGTTCGTTTGTTCTCGGTGCTGATTCCCATAATAGCGTACATGGGATTCGCGAATTCGCGACGCGACAAGGCGCTCAAGTACATTATATCCCTTCAACTCCTACTGGAGGTTTTGAACCGTCAATCGCCAAGGTGAGATAGACCTACCTGTCCTCCGTGCGCCACCTCACCTGCATATATGCCCCGTTCTCTCACTGAACATATCTCCTATAGGATGTCCTTCGCAGAAGCCGCCCGATTTCTTCGAGTACACCATCACTCTTCGCACTCACCGGCCAATCAAATATCTCCAACTTCAAAATTCCGCTCTCAATCCTCCGCCATGCTTCCTCTCTTGGATACAACACTCTACTGGATGCCGCTGCCTTGGCACCTACATCTGTGATCTCGCTGACCGAAACTCCTGTCGATGCAATGGCTGTCAGTTTTTACAAAATGTTCGGATATCCTACTGGTGTTGGAGCGCTCATCGTCAAAGAGAGCTTTTTGGCTATGTTGAAGCGACCATGGTTTGCCGGCGGCACAGTGGATGTTGTACAAGTTCCTGGAACGCTGGTCACGAGGGCGGCGAAGCTCCATGAACAGTTTGAGGTATCAACTTGCCCTCAAACCACATGCCCTGAAATAGCTGACTGTATGCGCAGGATGGAACAGTCAACTACCTAACCCTGTCGGCGGTCACTGACGGCCTTCGATTTCTATCTGCTTACCTCCCTTTCCTTCCGCTCCGCTTATCGTGTCTGATGCATTTCCTAACATCATCTATGGCCGAGCTGCGTCATGACACAAACGGCATGCCCGTCGTCAAGATTCTCTCCAAGCTGCCCTCTCGGCGCCTCAAGTCGATCGGCGAACAGTCCGACACCGGGTCGACCGTCTCTTTCATCGTCCTCTCCGTGAGTAAGCTTGCCACCTGTGCGAGAAGCACGCTCATACCATCCCCACCTGTTCAACAGCCGACCGGCGACATGCTCCCAAACACCTTCATCGAACACATCGCCACGGTGCACAACATCTCTTTGCGCACGGGCTGCATGTGCAATCCCGGTGGTGCCTCGGCGCTCCTCGGGATTCAAAACGCCATGGGTCACCTATGCGATGGTGCGACGCTCAAGGATGTCGAGAGGCTCGTTGGGCGGGAGTTGGGCGTCGTCCGCGTCAGTCTTGGCCTCGGGAGTGATTGGGGAGATGTATGGGGCGTGATTCAGTTGTTGGAAGGGTTTGGGGACGAGCGTCGGCAGACGGCGTGGTGGGATGGGTGGACGCAGGCGCCGATCGGGCAGGCGGTGTGATTCGCGATTACTACGGGCGTTGCGCATCCATGGTCCATCTTCTTTTTTTTCCTCTTTTTTTCTCCTCTTGAGATGATTTGCGGTCTCTCCGAGCTTGGAAACCTTGGCAGCTACGTGAGCCCCCTTTGAACACTTTTCGACGGGGAGACGAACACTTGTACTCTACCTTTTTATTCTCCGTTTGCGTAGACTCGTTACCCTGATAGATTGTAGTACATCTGTCCTTTGACATTAGTCGTACTTAGCAAGATGGTCGCGTAGGCCTGCTTGGATCGTTTAATCCAATCTCTGTCTCGTTGTTTGCTCGGGTAGTGGGATCTTGCTCTACTACAGCGACTGCCAAGTACGAGCCACGAAGAATGTGTCACGATAAACAGTGTGGGTTTAACATCGCCACTGAAAATCGGACCAATTGGTTTCAGTGTTCAAATTGTACTGAAATCGGTCAAATTCAGAGATAAGTTCACCGGATTCTGAGATTCACCTCATATGGCCTAGGTATCATCAGACAAACAACATTAATCATCGGTCCCGTCATTTGAGTACAAGTACGCCATCGCACAGCGGCACAACGGAATCTCAAGCCCTTCGAAAACATGAGAAGTTGCTGACATAATTGTGACTATAACTCAGCACGTGACCTATCCCTGGCGCGCGCCGATAACGAGTCGCGAATGCAATCTCCGCTTATCGCTTCTTGATCGTCGACTGCCGCATCTCCTAACCTTCCTCGCAAACACCTCTTCGCACGAGCGCTGCTCGGGCCCATCCATCCACATATGTGGGTGGTTTTTATGTGTATGGCAAGTATCTCGCTTTTCTTAATTGAATTTTTTGATCCTACCTGATTCTCACGCAGGCACATATACTTTGGATTGAGAGGTACGCAAAGTCCATCCAACTAGGTACTAGATGGCGCTGCGCGCCTGTGACCTTGCTTGTGCAACTACTGTCCCCGGTTCAGTGAAATGGTTAGTGTTACCCGACAATAGCCGATGGTCAGGACCAGTCACAGGCCAGTCAGGACCACTACCCAGTTCACAGAACGGGCCGGCTTTCATTATTGAGTCCAGGCAGTGTTTAAAATATTGACCATTTCGTGCGTGCATGCTCAATCAGTATCCTATCCCTCATAATACACCACGATATTATCACTATTTGCTGGTGACAAAACCCGCTTTAATAAATATGGAAATTCCTTTATCCGGCGATATCCGGATCTCATTTGAATAGTTTATAAGGCATTTGTTTGTTCATGTGGCAAATCTGCGCAGCGTTATCGTAATGCATGTTGTGACCCATCCGGAAGACTAATCAAGCTCTGTATCTCGCTTGACGTTTCTTCGCCCACACTCTCTCCTTGCCGACTTTGGACTCGAGCTTGCTCGCACACAACGACAGGTCCACGATGACAAGTGCCGTCCGCTCAGTTATGTTTCACCCGATACCAAAACCCAACAAGATATCGTCAATGGGTTTTCGTGGAACGAAGTACAGTAATGATGGAGTTTTTGTAGTCTCGTGAACGATCCAGACGTGTTTCCGGTTGATAACGACCGTATTCTGGAATGGCAACTTGCTCGTCTCCGTTTCGTCTGCTAAGACCCCGCAAATCGTGCCAAATGTTAACACAGCTGCATCCCTTAGGCAAGGCTCATCCTCTTCAAACACACTAATGAGGTGTATCAAACAACTGCAAGCGTTGTCGCCGATCGCATGCTTCATGCCGCTGCAACAAGTCCCAGCACCAAATGCACCCGTTACATTCCACCGATGAAAGAACCGTCGGGGCTTTCCAGAGTGCTAACCATTCGCCCGTTGTTCCTACACCTCCTTCACCAGAGTCGCCGCAAACTCTATCCCGTGAATCTTCATACAAGGCACGCTCGATGCCAACAATACTTCCCATCCAACGTCTCTCATCCATGCCTGAAGAAGACAGCGCTCTCCTAGAGTTCTCAACGTCTGTATCCCCACTGGACCGGGCCAGACTGCTCCCGCCGTGACGACGTGGATGGATGGATGCTAGCCACACACGCGAGGACTACCTACTACCTATGAGGACTCCAGCCAGCCCAACCCTTGCCGGACCTCCCTGGTACACCACCCAGGTTGCAAGACCAGATCACGACTGATAACATCTCGTCAAATAGTGATGGAACAACGGGACATCAAGTACACTATCTCGAAGTGCCTCTTATCGACGTAGCACAAAAGTCTGCTGTCTCCGATTTGGGTGAATTCTAAAGCAATTTAGGGCCCCCGTCTATCGCTTTCTGCCACAATACTTCTCCAGTCAAGGTTCGGCTTCCAGTAACTAAAGAGCACAATATTCCAGAGCAGGCCAGTGAGTATCACGAACAGAATAAAGGACATCAGCATGGGCACAGAAAGAAACACCGGTACAAGAAGGTCAAAGGGCCTGCCACTACGAACGAACCAGCGCCGACGCGCCGACTTTCAGGTTAATAAGTATGATCATAATTTCTCCTCGTGCGTTTTCAGTGGGCGCATTGTGTTTCTAGGCAGCGTTGTCCGTCTGTAATCGTATCTGAAATACATCCAAGTTGATTCACTCGATGCCGAAGCTTGTACATGATCATCGCGACAATGTGCATTCTAAGCACTGAGTAAACTGTATTTCTATGGACCACGCAGGAAGCAAAAGTCGATGCATGAACATGGCTTCAAGTTTTGTTGCCAATATGTGCAATCGGCATAATCCGTGCCGCATCTGCAACACTGGATAGTTGGGTCTTCGCGGCTGAGGAGGTTGTACTAAGGTTGAAAAAGGCTCTGAGAGATCTGAATATGACTGTCAACGAATGCATCGGAATCGACTGGAGTTTGTTTGAAGTTTCAATTCAGCAAACACTCAACTTCAGTGGTGTATCGGTTGAGAACGGTGAATTTCAGCACCCTCTACACTACTTTTCACTCGTCATACTTCTGAATTTCAGTGCTCTCACTTCCCAGAGAGGGTATGCATCAGCGGAACCTACCTCCACTGTCCCTAAACACCACCCACCTACACACGCTCTCACTTCCCTCCGCCTCCGATCATCCGTCCTCTTCCTCCCCTCCCTCATCATCGACATCGTCCTCACCCTCGTCCTCGGACACCTCCAACCCAGCCTCCTTCATCCGCGCCTTGTCCCGTCTCCGCTTCGTACTCATCTCGTCGAGCAACACGAGCAGATCCTCCTGCTCCTTCTCCACATCCTTTTTCCCCCCTTCGACTTCCTCCAACGAAGCCTCGAGATCAGCGATCCGTGCGTGGAGGTCCTTGAGCTGTCACAGTAAAATCGAATCGTCAATCAACGAGATGACGGGAACGTGTCGGTGGCGTGTAAGCGAAAAAAAAAAAGACGAGATGGGACATACCTGTGCAGAAGAGCTCGTGGTGAGGTCTTTTAGCTGGGCTTGGAGTGTATCTATCTCGGTCGCTTGTGTGCGGATCACGTCGCGCAGCGAGCTGATCAACATGGCAGACTCTGCGCTGGGGCCTACCATTCCAAAAAAAAGGAGAGGAAAATGCGGGATCGTCACACCCAAGAAAATAAAACATACCTGAAGGCGTTGAGGAGGACAATACGTGGGGGTCCGCGCTCAACCCACGCTGCACCGTGTCTAGTCTCCGTGAGTCCGCCGATTAATCAGCCAATCAGCCAATCGGTCGAGCAAGAGCAGTCGGTCCCCGTCAGTCCATCTCCCACATGATGGCCAAGAATCAATCCAAAGCAGACTCACAGTGGTTTGATTTCCAGAAATCAACAAAGCCCCAGTCGAACCAGATCTCGCCTTCTTGCTCGACTGGATTCTGGTTAGGGTCTACTCCGACGCCAGTCGATGTCCGGCAGGACATGACCATCGACTCGGGAGTGACTGATTTGAATCGGTCGTCTTCGCGGAAACGCGTCATTTGACCGATTAGCGCATCAACGCCGAGCCGAGAGATGATCGGGTGAATTGTCGATCTGTGGCGAGGAATAAAAATAGAATAGAATAGAATAACACAGTAAGCAAGTTGGCACTGAAAGAAAAAGGGGGGAGATGATCACCAACCGTGTGATTTCACCAGGCTCGCGATTGAATTCGTAGCATAAACCTAAAAGGAATGCACAGAGACCAGGAACGAGGCTTTCCGTTTCCGTGGTTTGATTGACGGGTTCCACAAGCTGTGACAACCAAAAGAACGGTTCGAGGCGAGCGTAAACGAATCCGTATACAGAGACTCACCACACCCAATCCACCGGCTTCGAGAAACTCTCGGACGGCCTTGGGGTCCTCCCAGAGCCATTGTGCCAGCAAACAAAGATACCCCACAATCAGCCGTTCCCATTCCCTCACTTCCTTCTCATCCGCAACGTCCATCCGCGATTTGGACAAGAAAGACAAGGAGAGGTTTTCAGCGAAGAGTGGTATAAGGCTTTGTGGCGCATCGTCCTCGTCCGGCTCCGGAACACTGGATGGCTGCGGTGTGCCATCGGCTGGGACGAAAAACTGACCTTGAGCGGGTGTGGAGGGTGGAAGCGCTAAAGAGGGCTTGATGGATCGCGCGAGCGCCTTGCAACGCGGAGAAGATATGAGCAAATGCGCGAAGAGAAGAGTGGCAAAGTGGGTGGTCGTGACGTTCATGATGTTGAGCGGGGAGGTGGGTGGGATACACAAGGCATGGAGGAGTGGGGAGATCATCGGAGCTGGCGTTGGGGCTGCAACGAGGGTTGGCACAATGAACCTGCAGAATAGGCCGGAGCGGGAGCGCACCTTCCAGAGGGAGCATGCCTTGGATGATCGCTTGCTTGATCTCCTCTTTGCGGACGAAATTCTTGGGAATATTTGAATGGACGAGGCGAAAACTGGGATAGAGAACTTACACCGAAGACGTTGAGAGCGGCGCCACGTAATTCGAGAGCATCGTTCAACCGTCTGTCACCGTACAAACCATTGTACTCCCCATGCAAGGCGAGCTCTACGAGCACGTCGAGCGCGGATGCGGGCTCTAATCTATCCCACTCTTCACCATTTGTCCCAGGAACGGGCATGTAGGGTGTCAAAATGACGTCAGACAAGGGGAATGCAAGATTACTGGGAAGTAGACGCAGGGCCTGTCGGGCATGAGATCAGGGAATGTGACCAACTAAGTGCATACCTGTGTTTTCAGGGGAGTAGCTGCATTCGAGGCGAGCGCAAGCTCCACAAAACATCGGACGTACAACATCGTCTCTTGATTCTAGAGCACAATCAGTTGAGATGAGAAAGGACGATAAGGACGATACTGACGCTGCTGCCCTTGGAACCAACTAGCATACCCATGATCCCAATAATGAGATTTACGTTCGCGGTCTTTTGTTCATCCCAGAACTGCAACGAAAACTCTTGTGGAGGACAATCCTGTAGTTGGAGATTTGGTGGAAAGAGAAACAGGGAGCACAGGAGGGCTGGCAGCGATGTTTCACGGAAGTAACTCTGCGCAACTTAGGATCGCCAGCAAACAAAGAGTGAATGACGTACCTGATTTGAAGCATTGAACCGCAGCAAGCCATCTGCGCACCGCAGGGCATCATGAGTAATGACCCCACCCTCGACCCCACCCTCCTGAGTGACGATGTTGAATAGCTTCTCGAAAGCACCCTCGAAAGCAAGGACCTTCTGGATGTCGGGACTTTGCGAAATTAATAGTTGTATCATGACGATACTTTCTAGGGGTATCCTCGTCAGCATGGAGAAGAAAACGATCCAGCTTCGATATGCTCATCCAAAGAGGTCGAATCACACACCATTTCGAATGATTTCACGCTTGTCCTCCAACACCGATATGATACTGGGTGCGCCGTTGGGTGCCTTGAGGAAGTATCCCTGGACCACCGAACGTCTGTTCTGGAGAAGGGTTGCCAACAGCTGCAGCGTCGCATAGCGAATGTAGAAGTGAGAGTTTCCAAGAAGGATGAACAAGGCATGGGTCGCTTGCTCGCTGGCGAGAAAGTAGTCGGTATGCTTGAGACCAAGCTCCTTCGACGGCTCGTCGACCTCGCACAGATGATGGAGCGTTTCGAGGACGACTTTCCCGATGTCTGCATCGATTTCCGCGTCGTTTTGCAAGACATGGATGAGGCCGGGCAAGGCTCTTTCGCCGACCTCTGCTTTGCAATCCCGGGTGAGGCCTTTGAGCGATAGGACGGCAGCGCGTCTGTCGGCGAGGAGTGTCGAGGGAGAGAGGCGGTCGCTGAGCTTCGCGATCGTGTCAGTTGGTGACTGCGGCGCGCCGGTCGGCCCTCGAAGAGCGATGTAGGTTTGGGAAAGAAAGTCCATGCGAACCCTAGCAGTAGGCAACTGCGATGGTCGTTGTCGCGCGTAGCGGCCGGAACGATGAATATGGAAAAAGTGACACGTTCAAGTACACTGCTCCCGACAACGTCCCAACTCTGTCGTTACATACGAAAAGCGAGCGAGGAGATTGAGCTCGAGTGTTTTTACATACTCCCGCCGACATCACAGCGACATAACGACCCACGACGCTCGACACGACTGACCTCCTTGTACCGCACCGTCATCCGTGTCTCGGGGCCGACGTGACAGCCCGTTTGCATTTCAAGACAAGAGCTGAGACACCAATCGATCTCTCCGGTCTTGAATATTTCCTGTCCAGGCATGAAATCTCTGCCCCTGACAAAGTAGAGGCCCACGCAACTCCCACATGCGATCATTCGATCGAGAGTCGCCCTTCGAAGCCGAGTCTCCTGACCCCAACATGTAAAATGTATGACACAAGTAAGGCCACCCTCTTTTCGCCGCAAAATTTCACCTTGGCCACATAGCTATAGCGTTCCACGGCTTGCCTCTTGGGGCAGTTTCTTGTCCTCCTTGAGACTCATCGATCATCCGGCGGCTCAGCTCGGCGTGGACAGCTTCATCATGCTGTCATTGTCACACTGGAACGCTGGAACAAGGCGCCATTCCATCATAAATTCTCGACCTTCTCCGTGTTTGCTCATCCCACTCGTTCACCATGATTTCTAGCTCTGTGGTAGCGTGCCTGACTGCCCTCGCTCTCGCCTATGCCTTGTTCAAGCGTTACACTCGCCCATCTTTGCCCAAGATCCGGGGTCCCAAGCCATCGTCGTTCCTCCTTGGTAGTCTCCTCTCTTGTGTCCGCTCGCCACATCGTTGACGTCATGCAGGAAACTTGCGCGAGCTATTCCAACGTCCGGTCGGTCTAACCGACTTTGAATGGCAAAGCCTCTATGGGGAGGTTGTTCGCTTCAAGACTATCTTTGGAGCAAGTCCAATCGAGCACATGTTTCGTACTGGTATCTAACTTCATGTCTCGCTGAATTTTAGGGGGATCAACTTCTGCTCGCCGATCCAAAAGCATTCCAGTGGATATTCAACACTGAGGCCTATTCGTATCCGAAACAACCCAATCTCCGTATTATATCTCGGATGGTCAACGGAAAGGGGTTAATTTGGGCCGACGGTAATTCCAAGCGCTCAACTGTTTGGATTTCTGATAATCGTTTGACAGGCGAGGATCATAAACGACAAAGGAAGATCCTCCTTCCAGGATTTGGTGTACCGGAATCAAAAGCCTTCTTGAACATCTTCAGGGGATGTGCTGAAGCTGTGAGTTCATGCATGAATTCCCGCCTGCCTTCACCGGTCTTACTTGCAATGTAGATGTGCGCGAAATGGATGGAGGCCATTTGGAGCAGTAGTGACCAGAAAGTCGTCTTCAATGTTCCAACTTGGCTCTCCCGTGGAACCCTGGATGCCATCGGCCAAGGTACGTCGTGTTTCCCACGTGACGAGAATGAACCTGCAACCTCCCCTTCAGCTGCATTCGATGTCCAATTCAACAGCGTCCACAACGATGACCATCCCCTGTTTAAGAAGTATAACAATATGATGTCAGTTCTCTCGCGAACATTCTCTTCGGACTGTAACGTGACTCTGTGTTGTTCTCAGGAGCGACGTTTTCGGACGTCCCTCTACACAACAGATTTTCACAACAGCAGCTTCCAAGTATATTCCGCTATGGATCCTCGAGTGGTTAGCTGATCACGGATCGAACCCTCGGCTTAAGCGTGCGCGCGAGGCAAAAAAGGTGGTCACGGAAGTAGCAAAGGAAATGGTGCGGGAGAAAACTGAGACCCTGTTAGCTGGAGAGGGGGGCCGGGACATCTTCAGCTTGCTTGGTAGGCGATATTGAACATCCCTCATCAACGTTCTTGACCATCTCGTAGTCAAGTCCAACATGGACACAGATGCAAAGAACAAGATGTCAGAAGAGGAGGTGTTATCTCAGATGCGGTGCGCAGCATGGGTGGATCTTTGCTTTTTGGTCGTTCGCCTGACGACATCATCAGTACGATCCTGTTTGCAGGACATGAAACGACGTCAAACTCGTTGAGCTGGATCCTCTTGGAACTTGCGCGGCATCAGAAGATGCAGTCTAGGCTCCGCACTGAGATCCGAGCGACGGAGGCTGCTATCCGGGCACGGGGTGATACACAGTTCACGATGGCAGATTTCGATGCGATGCCTTATACTACGGCAATGATCAAGGTACTATTGCGCTACTCCATGTCGTGCACTCTTCTGACTCATTGTGTGCCTCGTTGACTAGGAAGGATTACGGTATCACCCCGTGGTGCCTCACGCCCAACGTATTGCTGACAAGGATGACATTATTCCACTTTCCCGACCGATCACCACGGAATTTGGTGAAGTGCTTACTGAAATAGCCATCCCAAAAGGAACACGGATAGTGGCGTCGATCGCTGCGTACAATCGGTCAGCTGTTCACCTTTTATAATTGTCGCGTCGCTTATCAGTGCCACAGTATTCCAGAGCTATGGGGCGATGATGCACACGAGTTCAACCCTGACCGATGGTTGGATGATGTGGCAAATGGAAAGAAACCCGTATCCATTGGGGTTTATGCAAACTTGTAAGGCATGCTCGCGCATTATTCGGGAGTCCACTCCAACACCTTTTTTTAACAGGATGACATTCTTGGGCGGCGTCCGTGCATGCCCTGGGTGGCGCTTTGCGTACGCAGCCTTCTCTGCTAAAAACGAAAGATACTGAACAGATCGCGAACGTATCTGCCAACAGCGTGATCGAGATGCAATCATTTCTGGTGGAAATTATTGACAAATTTGAGATTACAATGACGGATCGATCTGAAAAGGTTCGCCGTGGGGCGTCATTCGTGATGGTTCCGGTGGTCGAGGGCGAGATTGAACTTGGTTCTCAATTGCCGTTGGCGGTGTCGGTCGCAGCTCGTGAAGACGATGTTTGAGGGAAAGTGGATTGGGGAAAATGTAGATCACCAACTGCCAGTGTGTCGCTTGACGTATCGATTCCGCGGAGTATGCACGGGTATGAATTCCACCGGATTCAGCAGCTGGGTGGCGCTCAATAAAGGCACTGGAGTTCGCTCGCCGGTCACGTTGCAACGTAACTTTTCATTCAGGAGATGCGAGCGTGTGGGGGGGAGAGAACGGGAACATGGCGCACCGCAAACGTTGGCCGTGAGCATCGCCACCATAGATTCGGGTCCACAAAGCGTCAATCTCGCGGAGCACTGGGGGTTAGACCTCCGCGACTGTCCCGTTTTCCCTCAGAAGGTGGGGGCCTGCAGAAATGGATGCCCATAATTTTGAGGGTGTCAACGTGTCAGCGCGTTCTACAAGCACCGGGGGTGTGGAGCACCCCAACACCGTGATCAAGTGAGGCCCAATGGGGTGGCTCCGAGCTGCTCAGACCAAGGTGTGTCCGACGATGGGGACGGGGGAGTCGTTATAGGGGATCCCCGTTTGGACTTGCCAGATGCGGATACGACATAAAGATCGGGCTAGCCTTCATCGCCTCGTCCACACTGCAGCAGAGAAAGTTTGGCGATAACGATTATCTTCCGTCTAGCAGCGATGGATACATGAGTCTCTCGGAAGGTGCGGCCTTTCATTTACTAATCAAGATTAATTGTTCTAGCTACCAGCGAGTCCTCCAGCTCTTTAAAAGTCCCCCGTCTCTCTCCAGTCCACGCCATCACTTCTTTCCTCTTGTCCTCATCACCATCATGCTTGCAGAAAACAATCGCACCCTCCCCCTTGACCTCTTCGCCGAGCTCACCGCTGCAATTCGCGGCGATGTCTATCTCCCGACGGATCCAAAGTATGTTATGCCATCCTGCTCTTTATCTTCGCTCCTGCATCTCCTCTAGTTTCGTACACTACTCAAAAATGTTCAATGGCGACGTCAAGGTCGCGGCGCTGGCCGTGGCGTGTCCCCTGGATGCTCAAGACGTCAGCCGGTGAGTCGCAAGCACACTTCGGGAACACGTGCATCCGCTTCTGACACCGCGCGCTCGCTTCCAGAACCATCGTTTTCTGTCAGAACCACTCTCTCGCCATTTCCATCAAAGCAGGTGGTTATGGGACAGCTGGCTGGGCTGTCGGTGGCGATATCATCGTCGATCTCAGCAGGATAGTCCAAGCAGATATCGAATCTCCAAAGGACGATGGATCCTTTACCAGCATCAGAGACATGCCGCCACCCGGAAGCAAGGGCAAGGAAAAGGTTGTGCCGGACATCTCGGATATTGCGGGGAGTGGCAAACGCAGAAGAGACGATGACGCAAACCTCCGTGTATATGTTGCGTCTTCGCAATTTGTCGAAACGTTTCTCCATCCCGCAATTACGTTCGAATCTCTCCATCCGTCCAATCGCCGAAGATTGGATGCCTCTCTGCAAACCGACGACCCTTCGCCTCAGATTTCTGCCAGAACTACGATACCTGGCGAATGCATTTCAGCACCACCAGTCCGAAACCCTTTCGCACAGTCAGCGGCACTAACTCGGAGCATCCCGCCGACATCTCCCCCAATTCCCCCTGCCCCGTCCGAGTCTTCATCAGTTGCTGCAGATCCGTTTGGATACCTTGATGACGGACCGATTCAGAACCCTCCGCCCGCGCCTTCGACCTCTCGACTTGTGCGGTATTTACCTGACTCAATGTTTGCTTCACCGGCATTCCTTTCTTCCACGCAAAACATGCTCACCTATGCAACCCCTATCCATTCACACGCTTATGTCACCTTTGGAGCAGGAATGAGACAAAAAGAGGTTGATCAATTCTGTGCCGCTAACCCCCTGGAAGCGCAATCCTTGGCGGGCGGACGTAGCGCTGTGCCGTACCACATCCCGTTGTTAGTAACCCTTCACACCCGAAATGATGTCTCAGTCTGATGGAATAACCATTTTTAGTGCCGCTCATCCGGGTGGTTCTGCTGTCATGCTTCTTGGAGGCTTTGGCTTCCTTGGCCGTCTTCATGGACTGAGCATCGATAATCTTGTCGAGGCTGAAGTGGTGCTCGCAGACGGGCGCGTTGTGATCACCAGCGAAACGGAACATCCAGGTCAGTCCCGTATGTAATGCTGCGCCCGTTCGCGCGATTTGATCGCACTCCAGATCTTTGGTGGGCGCTTCGTGGAGCCGGTCCAGCCTTTGGTGTTGTTACACGTTATAAAGCCAGGGCCTTCCCAGTCCCTGTCGTGTTTGCTGGCAGTCTCATCTAGTGAGATTCACGGTCGTTCGTTAACACCGCTGTTCATTTTTTTTCTCAATAGTCGCTTCCACCGAGCGACTGCGCCGTCGCTCATCAAGCATTTCCGTGACTGTGTCAAGGGTGCACCACGTGAGCTCTATGCCAATGTTCTCCTCACGGCGGGACCTGCCGGTCAAGACTCCCTCGTCGTCATCCAGATGTGCTATGTCGGGCCTAAAGTAAAGGGACAAGAATTTCTTCAGACCATCTCGTCTTGGGATGGTGAACGTTGCCTGTTAAACGAAGTGGACGAGAAATCATTTCTGCACCAACAAGACAGTGTTGCCCAGGTGCTGAGAGGGAAAGGTATGTCATCAGCATCACCGTTTAATGCGGAAGGATATTGAAAGAACTTCGACGCAGCGGGAAACAAGTGGTACATTCGCTCCGCGCTGATCAGCTCACTTCCTGACGACATCGTCAACAAGACGGTGTTGCAGTTCGCCCAGACACCCGTTGGCTGCAGTACGTAGTTTCGAATTTTGGAATCGATTTTGCTGACAATTAATGTTAATGGACAGCTTGGCTCTTCGAGCTCGCTGGGGGAGCCCTGGTGGACTTTGAGAACAGCAGCTTGCCAAAGTCCCAGCGTCAGGCGGCGTTCACTGTAGCTGCACTTCATCAATGGGACATCGACTTTGAGGATGCACGATGTGTCGAGTCTGCCGAGGAGGTAAGTGTGCCCCAACGCCCCTTTTTTTTCTTTCTTTTTCCGCCACTTTCTCACCACATGTTCAACGCGTGAATTCAGTGGATTGCGGAGACGCTCGCCCCTGTCGCCATCGGTGGTCCCTTCCCCAGCGTAAGCCTTTCCATGCTCGATGATGTCGAGGTGTCCCAATTCCATGAGCAGTTCTTAGGAAGATACGAACTGCCCGGCCGTGTCATGGCGTGCTTTGGAGAGAACTGGAACAGGCTCTGTGAAGTGAAGCGGGTATACGATCCATCCAACTTTTTCAAAAATTCGCTCTGGCCGCTCAACGCCAAGGGCGATGTCGTCCGACCCGAGGAACACGAGCCTGAGCACGTGCAATTCTGATCAAGATGGGGGTCTCTAGCGCTTTACTCCGTTGCCTGCTTTTTCTCTGTTGTATTTCTTTCTTTCTCTTTTTGACTCTTGATACCTGACGTGGGTATAAGGCATCTGGCGATTACTTTCTTCTAAATAGAAAGCATGTTTTCTCTCCTCGCTTCTTTTGACGGGATTGTATGAATATGGGTCGTGGATTGAATGCGGAAAATTATTTGACTCGGATACGAACATGATAGAACTTCCAAGGAGAAAAACAAAACAAAAAAGAAAAAGGATGTACAATCACCATCCGACTCCCAGCCCAGGATTAATGTCGGTTTCGCTGAGTTCGATATGAACGTTATTGGCCGCTAGTTGACTAAAGGCCCTTTCGTCTCCCATTTGCCTATGTCTAAAAAAGCTCGATCGTGCTACTATTGTGCTGGACCCCTAACTTTCAGCCCCGGAGTGCATGCGACTGTCATATCACGGGAAGAATCGTTCAGCAAAAACCCAAGAAACTGGGCCACCTTTGTCGAAGCAGTTCATGTAAGATCCATCACAGTGCCGTAGACATGTAAACAGTGCCTCCCCGTTCCCATTCCCCCTAAAACGTTGGGACCCCCAATTCTTATCGAATCAGTGTACAGCCGTACCCGTGCGCGAGGCGACGAAATGAATGACTCTGTCGTCTTGTGTGTGTGTGTGTGCAGAAGTATCATGGTCGAACAAAAACGTGACCTTTTCTTTTTTTGGGGGGGTAGGACAGGCAGTGAACGCATCAGGAGCTACGCGTGACGATAGGGCATTCTAGAATGAGGAATGATGATGATAGTTTTACTTGGACGTTCTAGAATGTCGTAGAAGAAAAAGTGAAGTCGACGGTTTTATAATACCTGGACGTTCTGGAATGTCGTGGAAGAAAAAAAAACAAAGAGAAGAGTGACTGGCTGGCCATTTTTGTTCTTCCCCGTTCTTCCCCGTTCTCGTTCTTCGTCTTCGTCTATGGGTCGTCCACTTATTGCCTAACGATGACCGATCTGCCACCAGATAAAACGAACACAAGGTTCGTTGCCACGGGCGAGGTCAGAAGAAAAAATGGGGGTGAGGAGCTACTCGGGGCGTTCGGGGTTGGAACGTTGGTTCATGTGTCCATTTAAAAAATGGGGGGAAGGGGAACGTTCAGCAGGGAAATGATCTCGTTCGCGAGCTCCTTTATTTTCGGACGACCAGCATGGTGAATGGGAAAGAAAGGGACGGATACCGCGAACAGGGCAAACGTCCTGCCAGGTAAGGTTGTTACAAAGGGCCCACATACCTCCTTGTGGTGCGGTGCGATAGGGTCCTTTCCGAGTAGGAAAAAGATATATATAAATCGGGACTTCTCCTGACCCCCAAATGCCCGCTGGCCGCATCAGTAACAGCGTAGTACGGCAGTTCCACGCCTCATCGAATTTTGTTTGTTAATACCCGCAGTCAGAAGACAGGCTGGCGTTCTGTTTCCTCGTGGTGGGGGGTATAAGCGGAATTGCAAAACCCAAGATACGTTTGACGACAAGATCAACTGACCAAGGGAACGAGAGAACGTAAATGCTTCAGCAACCAGACGGCGCAATTCCAGTGCGATTGAGAGTCCATCTGACTGGCCATAAGCGGGAATTCAGGTAAAGAGGCAGCTGGAACAGTAGACGGATCTCCGCTTTACCAGGTCCAAATATCCCCGAATGGCAAACGGATTCTCCTAGATGCAGTTTACCAGACTTGGAAGGCTGCTTCCCAGAGCTGCGCCAAGTCCGTAGGGGGGGCGATCAGATGGCGCGAACAAGACGCTTGTTTAATTATTCAGCAAGGTAATGCACGACGAGACGCGCGCAAATGCATCAACACGACACACAACTTACTGCATGTTCACGTAGGTCTATATAAAATTATGCACCTTCCCGCGGTTAGCTCTGATTGGACCGGAACTACTAGCCGTGGTCGTTGAGTCGGGAATGCGCCGAGGATAAGTACCTCTGAGGAAAATGCCGGTCTTCTCGGGAGAATGCGTCTTGGGGTGCCACTTTCCCCTTGGCCCTGGTGCCTGGGAATGCGACGGATAACAGAATTCGTCCTTGTTCTTTGCAGAAGATCGGCGAGCCATTGAAACACGAAAGCTAATCCCAAGTGCAACAAAATGGGGTCTGTGCAACAAGGGCAACATTTAAACGGTACGCCGGTTGATACACGCCATCGGAAGTTGGAGAAATTTTCGTTGAGAATTTGTTCGTCGTGGGCAGAGCGTTCCAGACTCACCTCGTGTCGAAGATGTGACAGCTGTTGTCGGTACTTGAAGATTGCGTTTCCGGGCGGTTGTCAAAGTGCACGTGCGTCCGCTCGATCGTGCCGCACCCAACCGTCCGACTTTCATCAATGTCGACTCGGTTCATAGGTCTTTCAGACCTGTTGTTGACAGAATAAGCCAGAAGCGTTATCTCTGAGACTCACCAGAAAGCACTCCTGGAGGGAGCCAAAGGTAGACGTTCACGAGAAGTGAATAGACCTATTGTCGGCCGACGATCGACATTCAGAAAACGTGCATGTAAAGACGTCCAAGTCATCAATAGGGCAGCAAGGCAACCTGCGTCCACGGTTCTAGCGCAAGGAACCACCCACCCCTGAATCGCTTCTTTTGCAAGCCGTCCTCCAATGAAAAGCCCTGTAATTGATTGTGGTAAAGTCGTCAAGCGATAACGTCACAAACCGTCTTTCAACATCTAGAAACCTAGCCGAGCATAATGCTACATTATTTGCTCCATATATAGGTTAGGCCACCTAACTCGTGCTGTAAGACACTTTTTAGGATCGGTTAAGTGCCCATCAGCCAATGAGAGGGCTCGCTAATTGCGAAAGGATTGTTCAACCGTCGCGAAGCGATAACGTTATCGTCTGCCTTTGCAGATGAATGCAGACCTACTATTTCATGTCTCGTGATAGGGCACCTAGGCTGACGGTATGATACAGATATAAAAATAGTATCTTTTGAACCTAGAAAAGGCCTTAGTACTCACCTCATACTTAACACCCGTGACTATCCTGCAATTTTTTTAATTCCCTTTTATCGCATATGCCCTCCTCAAACGATTTAAGAACCTTAAAAATGAAAACTTACATGACCATACAATTGGGCTGGCTCCACTTCGCGGACGATCTTTTCTGGCGTGTGTTAGCCTATCAGCAAGCTGCTGTTTCCGTTACATAAGAAAGGGACCGTGGGAAGATCAATGTGACACCGGCTGATCAACTCAAACAAGGTTCGCCAGGGCCAGTGGCTAGTGCCAAATGCCTATTTGTCCGAAATCGTCGAGCACTTGCATGTCATGGCTTCGCACTGCAGGAGTTCAATGCATTGCCTCTCCCATGACGACTATCGCTCTCTTATTCCATCTCAGGGGCTCTGTACCGTCTTGTTCGGTCGTGAGAACTCGTCGTTCTATTCAAATTGTAACGAACGTCGACAGTCCACAATCAGCAAGCTTGAAAATCAGGCCGAGTAGCCTGTGTATGTCTCTACCTCCAGTGAGTGCTGCAACCAGTACATTCGTGACAAGGTTTCAGCAGTCGTACTGTCGTATTGCCGTGGTTGATTGTCACAAACAGTAAAATTCTCGAGATGTCAAGGGTGATATTTGCACGAGCTCTCGACGTCGATAGGCCTGAGTGGAAGATACATATACATCTCGTGGAGTAACAAGATGCACATCGGTCATAAACTCTTAGAGAGACAACCACTAACGACTTACAACATCATATCAATGAGATACCTAAGCTGTGAGGTTTTGTCGTTTTCAGCTTGAATGACAACCGGCCAGTCCGATTAGATGGAAGATCGCATCGAAGCACGACCACCTCTGAAATGACAGCACTGCATTCAACAGATCCCAGTGACAGTACAACCATTCACACACATGCGACACGACGATTAGGATTAGAAGGGCGAATGTCAAGCAAACTCACCCGTGCACATATTCAACAGCTCACTAACGCCGAAACAAATATCAAAAAAGTGAAAACACACACGACACGCACCAAGTCACTATCTGTCGAGCAGCGTTGTCACCTATTTTATTTACCGTTTCTGAAGAGTCTTTGGCACAATCCGATAGATCTTACGTTGGCCGCTTCACAAAAAAGGGAATTACCAGATGAGTCTTACCATAAAAGTAAACCCACAACAATTCTGGCCGGCAGATCTTATATTGAAGCTTGAAGTATAACTTGAAGGTTTGAGCGATCTATCTGCGGTGTATCGAAACCGTATTTTAGAGTTTCGGTCCTTCGGGAATAGAGCGTCGAGCCGGCCACAACGGGCCCGTGATCGAGCTCTAGCGATAATGCGTCGCGACGGTGACACGCCGGGTCGCGATGCGTTTGACTGTCCTGGACCCTTGCGCGTGCGCGCTCTCTCAAGCAACGTCATCACGGGAAACGCCTTTTTTGTAACTTTCTTGACTGCTATTACATCGTCGTGCCAAATCGACTGCAAAAAAAAAAGTCATGTACAAGATCTATCAATCGATCCCTTGTCGATGAAAAATGAAAAATGCCCATGATAGAATTGAAGCAACGATAGAACGAAAAAAAGAACAAACTAGAAAGCAGGAATGTGGTGGGGTAAAGAAGCGATAGGGGAGAGAGACAGCGAAGTAATAGAAAAGAAAGGGTCGGTTGATGCATGGAAAAGAAAAGAAAAGAGAGGACCATCAAGGGAGAAAAGTCAGCAAAGCAGTGTGGTGGTGTGTGGGGAGTGTGACTGAATTAGTACAAGCATCTAAGTAAGAAAGAAGGGCCTTGCGCGTAAAAATATCTTTGATCGATGATGGTGTGCTATGCGGACGGTGTGGATGTGGAATATGTCGTATGTCGTGCACGTGCGAGAGCGTCCGCTCGGTCTGGCCTTCCACCTTCCGAGGCGGTCGTGAGGTATGCGAATGTGTGGTTCATCATCAGCGGTCGGGATGGTATGACAGATAGATAGTGCAGTAACAATGGGAAAAGAGAGCGACAGGGGAAGGGGGTATAGCAGGAGACCCGAAATATCCAACCCGGCAGGCAGTACGTCTCGACCACACGTCCATCGATGCATCATGTTGCTGTATCGCTCAGTCGACAGGCAATAAGAAACTTGCCAACGCCCAACCTACATCGCCTGCGTCGTACCCACCACCTTTGCTTCTCGCTCGCACGAGAAGTAGACAGTCCTCTCCATCATCGACATACAGCGGTAGGTCGACGTGCGTCGAGGGATGTCCGTATTCGCGCAGAACGTCAAACGAGTCCCCATAGACGAGTTGGAAGAACGGAAGACCGCGGTATGAAACGCCGGTAGGTGGGAGACAGGGGTGGATAGCTCGCGTAGTATATAGCGCACGCGTCGCGGCAAGCGTAGGCGATGGACGTGAATGATGCGAAGGCGATGACACAGAACCATTGGAGGGATGGGGTTGTGAGTGGTGCGAAGGAGAGTATGGTGGCAGTGGTGCATCCGTCGTATGATATGACGGCGCGAGGGAAGAAGGTGCACCCAGAGACTTGACGGAAGACGATCGTCGACGATGATGTGCAGGTCGGAACGTGTCAGTGAGCTTGCTTTTGAGACTCGACCGTCGCTGAGTTCGTCCTCTATACTCTGAATCCAGTTCCTCAGCATCGAACACGTCAAGAGACAGCGGGGACGGTGGGTAGTGGTTTTCAAAATCCACAAAGACCTGCGAGGACTGTGATGGCATCGTCTGCAGAGGCGAAGCCGCAGGGTCGCTCTTCGTGCGTGGTGGCCCGTTATTGCCCCCACCGTTCGTCTGCGAGAAGTTGGGTTTGAGACGAGGCACCGGTGGCTCCTCCTCCGTCCGACTATTCCGACTGGACTTGCCGGTCGACTTGGCCGATTTGCCCGACCGGAGAGATTCATCGGACGGTCGGCGCTGTACCTGGGGGATGATCGAGGCGCTTCCGCTGCGTCTGCGGTTCGAAGATATGGTGTCGGTCGATGACTGATGTTGATGGTTCTGCCGCTTCCCATGGGACGAGGGCGTGGGCGGCGCTTGCTGGTTCGATGCACGTCCAGGTTCGAGCGTCGCTGCTCCCTGTACCGCCGACGGCGGTGCAGTCGACCTCCTTGTCGGCCGATGATCCTTCCCATTACCCTCCCGCGCACCCTCCCTCTCCTTCTCAGCCCGCACAGCCAGATCCCGCAGCTCCTTCTCCCTCTCCGCCCACCACTTGTCCTTGTGCGTGATTCTCATCATCGACAATCGCGCCTCGACCTCCCCCCATCGTTCCCACCACACTCGCAACGTCTCTTCAGCCCCGCCGCACCTCTCCCCGTCCACCCTGAGGGCATCCCACAGCTCAGCCCATCTCTCTCCAACAGAAGCGTAGAACGCCGCTTGTTGCTTTGCGATGATACGCACCGCCAACCCCGTCGCTTTGTTCATCGCCCGCAACAGGATAGGCAATTCGGCTGACAGCGCGGAGCGGAGGGCAAGGTAGGATTGTGACGCGGTGAGGAGGGTGGGTGCGGGACGACGGGACTTGGACGGCGAAAATGGCGTGTGGAGGAGGGCAACATGGAGTGGTTCGAGAGAATGCATCGCATTGAGGAGTTTCGTCGGGGGCTCCATCATCGCTTTCAGGTTGCAGAGAAGAGGGATGAACGACTTTTGCAGCTCTTGTTCGAGGTCCGCGCAGAGACCCGGAAGGCTAGCCAGCAACAGCGTGAACGCATCGTATGCCTCCGAGCGTCCCTCGGAATCGGGCTCGTCAATGGAATCGGACGCGTCTAATAATACAGACGGCGACGGGGTGAGCCCAAGAACGGCACCAAACGTGATGCCCCATTGCCATAACGCGACCAATGCGTGGCGCATGCTGAGTCGCCATTCCTTCACGTCCTTGGCAAGCTTATCTAGGAAAGCCGCATACCTCTGCAACTCGCCTTCTAATCGTGCCACCTCGACAGCTTCCGCGTTATCAGATGCGTTCTCTACGACGTCCTTGGTCTTGGGTCCGCGGAGGGACTTCATCCGGCTCAGATGCGCAGAAGCAGCAGCTCCCATACCAACATTGACAGTGCCGTTGCCTTTCTTTGACTTGCCTGTTCCGTTGGCGGTGGCAATAGGTGCACCTCCGAGGACCTCACGTACGACTTCCCAACGTCGACGGTCCTCGTTGACACTTCTCGCAACTTCCTCCATTCGTTCACGCGCTTTTACGAGCGCAGGGCGGTCACCGTGAGAGTCGGGAGTGGCGTCGATGATAGCGCCAAGGAGAAGTGAATACTTGAGAAGCCGCTGTACGGGCTTGATGAGAAGCGAAGGTAGATCCCAGGCATGCGTCAGGGAAGATGCGAGCGTTCGGGTATGCGACAAGTAGGCCGAGAGCGCTGGAGAAGAAGGGAGGGCATTAAGGTGGGCGAGTGCAGTCGGGTGGCGAGTGATGTATGTCTTGTAAGGAGGTTCGAGGGCTGGGATCTGAGCACAGGACCAAGGATGTGGGAACACAGCCGACAGGACAGAGAAAGTGTACACTCACAATCTCGAGGAATAATGCGCCAACTCTATCTTCGCCACTGCCGCCGTCGAGTGCGCCACCGAGGGCTTCCTCTAAGCGGTCAACGAAGTGATCTGAAAACATGGCTAGATCGCCGATGTTCCCAAATATAATGCGTACGTCGTCCCGGGTCATCGGGGGACCAAGCTGTGAAGAAGCTGTAGAAGAGTCGGAAGCAGTGGAAACTGTTCGCGATGACGAGCCCGACCCAGAACCGGGCGAGAAGGGTGGCGGGCTAGGCGCGCCGTTGGTGTTGAAAGGAGCCGGTTGCCCTGCGACAGGAACCACGTCAGAGGATTAGCGTAGACCATCATAAAAAGATGTGACCTGCCTAGTGCGAGTGGGATATGTATATCGCGGATCAATGCAAGATCTGATGCGTATGCACGTTCTGAAGATAGCAATTCGCGTAGGGCATGAACTCTCTTTGTCATGACGGTCGGTTGATTGGGTGTGGTAGGGCCCGTTGGAGCAGGGCATGTTGGAATGTCGAGGGTGAGGCTGTCCGTGGAAGACGGCTGGGATGAGTCCGGATCATAGTC
The DNA here is from genome assembly GCA_038093155.1 of Boletus huronensis. Lineage (NCBI taxonomy): Eukaryota > Fungi > Basidiomycota > Agaricomycetes > Boletales > Boletaceae > Boletus > Boletus huronensis. Next base: position 24,518 of record JBBPRS010000126.1, on the reverse strand, counting down.
TTCTTCCTCAATCTCGTCGCTGTAGTCGATGGCGAGCTCGTCTTCTTGGTCAGGGGGAAGAGGCAAGGCTTTGTCTTGGATAGTCTCTGCCTCCAGAGTGGCAAGGAGGGCGGTGAGAGACCCTCCGAAGCTCTCGCGGAGGGAGGGCATTAGGATCAGTTGAGCGCCGTCGTCGTCGACTTCGAGAGAAGGTGCGGTGGGGATGTCAAAGGTAGTTGCTTTGGGTGTTGTTCCGACGAGGGTCGGTGGGGATGGCTGGTTAGAATGAGGACGAGGACGGAGTGGTGAACGCGGAGGGATGGCTGGCGGAGAAGTGCGAGTTGTAGTAGTCGTCCCGTTGGGCCCGGTGTGAGTCGTACCGCCGCTGGTGATAGAGGTGCTATAACCTCCTCCTGCTCCGTTCGACTTGAGATTCTGAAGTGACTGAGGGCGTTTGTAATTTCGCGGCGCATGCACAATGCCCACGCGGCGCTTCGACCGAGCCTCATGTTGATCTCCACGGACACCAACCGTCTCCGCTCCTCCGCCCGGCCTCTGTTCCTCCTTCTCGTCCAATTCCTTCGTCGCTGATTCGCCAGCAACCGAAATCTGGCTCTCTCCGCCCTCCCTGCCCGCCGAACCCTTGTTCGCGTCACCCGAAAACACGGCCTCTCGGTCCGTTTCACGACACGCCTCATCCACCCCTTCACCGCCCACGATCCTCATGGCAGACCCCAAATCTAAATCTCCGCAGATACCGATGACTGAGCTCCTTTCCGCTCTCGCCTGTTCCGCTCGTCCTAGCATTGCTCTGTCCTATCGGCCGAAATAACACCTATCAGCTGCGTTCAAACGAAAACGTGTCGGCGAGGTTGGTTCCGGCCGTAGAGCAGACCGCCCAACCACCTTGTTCCAAAGGGGAAAAAGAAAAGAGAAATGGAACACTCTTGAATCTCGATCGAAGAACGATAGGTCCCACGTTCGCTCGTCTGAGGTATACGTACGTCCCCGCCCTCTCGCCGATCAAGAATAGGGAGACACTGCAAATCCGAATCCGCGCTTATTACCGAAAAGTCCCAAGAGTGTCGTAGTAGGAGACGGACCACGTTGACGCCTCGCACCTCGGGGTTATGCGTTCCGCTCGGATTGGATCCAGGAGTCGCTGCCGCAATCTCAGAATAGAAACACCCTCCCCAGAAATGGTTTAGCTTGCACGGGGTCAGGTTAGCGCGGAGACTGAGAGAGTAGAGGGCACGTTTACACAGGTCCTAGTGGGTGATGAGACGAACAAATCCGAATATAGCCTGGCGACGCCCATACCTCTGTATAGTGTAATTGACGGCACTAGTGCCGTAGTACTTGATCCACGGGCGGAAAATTTGTTGCACAGTTCGGCTTTGCGACGTCGAGTCTAGCTTGACGATACCACGGAACTGAAGTACGGAGATAAGTCACGGCAGCCTCCACGACGCAAGGTAAAGGGCCACCTCGAAGCTCGAGTGTTGGCGAAATGTAAGTAGTACGCTGTGCCTCTAACGAAATACTTCCAAACTGGTCCTGTGCGTTGTTTCTTCCTTGTCTCGGCGTGTTGCGAGGACCCTGTTGATGCAGTCTTGTCTCGAAAAAAAGGCCTCGATATAGGTAGATTGCTGCAGGCTGCTGGAGGGGGGCCGTTGAAGAGATGGGTGAAGAGGAAAGAGTGGAAGGAGAGGAAGCGCCAGCGTACGTGTGTACATAACTCGAATCCGCCCCGCGGTGGGAGACCGCCTAGAAATCCTCCTGACAAGTTTCACGGAACAAATTCATACGACGGTCTGCCGAGATCAAATCCCGGAAACAAACCCGTCGTCGACCGACTTCCATATTCCATAAGTTACATCCAAGTCCAGTTTGTACACTATTTTATTTTATTTTCTTCTCCTTCTTTAATTCAATCTAGTCCTCCTTTCGCCGTCAATGTGCCAGCGAATCGCGCGCGTGACCTCAGTTGGGCTAGTCGCCAGAGTCGCCCAAGGATAGCCATCTCCCTTTTTGCATTGACTCACCAAGTTCGTGTGGCTTGTGGCGCACTTGCCAGCTCAGGCGATTCACGGGACGACAAGGTCATACATTGACAACGGACGATCACGCGCCGAACTGTTGGTGCGGCGACATGTCGATGACTCTTCTCTTGGGCAACGCTTGGCCACGAACGTGACGTGTCCGAGGACTTGTGGGTGATTCTCGTCCGACTCATCTCACACGCGCGCGCGCAAATGAAACACTTTGGAAGCGCTAGTCATACCAGAGGGCGTTGAAGCTCTTCATATCGGTGTGCAGTCTTCGAAGATTTAGGGTCATGACCTGACGACGACCTCGTAATGGCCTTGGAAAATCCGGTCTCGCGGAAGGGTGGATGTGCGGAAAGCGACGCTGCCATCTTCCATTCGTGAGGTGATGCACATATTCGGATATCGGAGTGCTCGGTGACAGGTCATATCGCTCGAATCCGGCGACTCAATTCCCAGCGTGTTGTACGGGGGCGTCACCGTGGTTACAATAATTATGGCAAGCTGGTTCTCTCGAAGCGACTCCGTCGAAAACGAGGACGAAGTTGGTAATCGGCGCACGACACGCTGAGGAATCAAGGGGGTTGCAAACTGGAATGGAAACGCTCATAATTTCAAACGTTCGTTAGAGGTCTGGCCCAGCAATAGAGGGACCTAGAACAGAGATCTCTAACTTGGCCGAAAACCTCGCACCATTTTACGCCGAATTCGACACTAGTTATGAATACTTCTAGTGCTTCGTTGGCGAGTCTCGGGCGTGTACTTGGTAATCGACCTTCTCTTCGAAGGCACTTGCAGATTGCTCCCAGCTGGAAATCGCGGAATGGGCAAATGAAGCCCCTACTAAATGAACGTAATGTAAAAAGGTGAGGTCGTACCAGGGTTCGAACCTGGGTTTCGGGAAATCTAGTCATGTCTTCAAAATCCCGAGTGATAACCACTACACTATACGACCGTTGAGGTATCGAGTGAGGTGAGAGAACATAGCGTTATTCCGCTTTCGCCCGTTCCCCCGAATTCAAAGAAAACACTACCAAAGCTACAGAACCGTCTTGGACGGCAATGTAAAAGGGATCCAGCCAACGTCCCAAATCTGGGATTGATCATTCTGAAATGAAAGGATGTTGCCGCTCTTGGATATCTGTCATGTCGGAAGAACTTTTCGCCAGGCGAGCTAGTGCTTGATGCGACCACCACAGCGTAGAGCTGTCAATGATCCTTGGAAAACGGGAGGAATGAGTGGAGGATTTGGCATCAGTCTAAAAGTATTTGACCCGCCGTACACATAGGCTTTATTTCGAGTTGGCAAGTAGCTCAGCGGCGGCCGCGGCGTTGGGGAGTCGATTTGGCGACCTCGAAGCTTTGGGGAGTATAGGATGGTTCGAGCAAGTTTGAAGCTCCGATTTCGTTCCTTTCATCGAGACCCCCACCATGCCCCTTTGGGCAGCGTTAAGGTTCGTTCAGTGGGAGGACACGATCAGTTTCCATGTTAGACTATTTCGTTGCTTTTTCCTCGGCCTTCTCGACGCCCACAGCGAACTCCCCATTCTTTCACAAGGCTCAGAATGGATGTTGGCAGTCCTCGGCCAACGGCTCGCAGACGTGGGTCTCATGCACGACGCTGGTCATCTGCATGAATATATTTCCCACCGGGCGTCCCCGTTGGGTCGACACAACGACACCACGACACGGTGCCCGCCCAGGAGGAGAAACGAAACGACATCATCGCCCGCATTTGCAGTAAACTCGCCGACGGATCCAACAGCGCCCGTTCCTCTCCCTTTTGTTTTCTCACACCCTATCAATTTCTCACATGGTGTCTATGACGAACATACCCCTCCCGCAGTCGCTTTTGCTCCGCCAGGTTCAATCGTGGTATTGTTGGTGTGCTTGGCATTTGCTTACCTCGTGATTTCTTCTAGGTTCTGGACGGGTTCCGGGAAGCTATGGCGGTCCTCCCACTGGTGTGGTTGGTTTTATCCTTTTGGGGCTGCTCACCCTGGCAATTATAAATTCGCGTTGTGCAAGCACGGGGTCTGGTTCCGTCCGAGCCATATGCCTACCCACAAGAGTGCCTGTGGAGTCGTCAACCAATTTGGGCGAACGAATGATCCGATCCATGCCTCAGGAACATTTTCCGATGGACGAGGCGACTCAAAGAGTAGTCGCCGGTCCGCGGGAGGATGTCAGCCGTCAAGTGTCCATGCCCGGTGCTTGGCTTCATGAACGTCAGGAGCAAAGCATGCTGGAAACGCTGGGAAGGGAGGGAACCGTCTCTGATGCGATGCCATGGACGCTATTTTTCTCCTGCGTTGAAATGGGAATGAAGGGGTGGGCCCACTTTCCTGGTTTCCCCTCGATTTTTGGAATATTGGACCCTTGGAATCGTGGCTCAAACGATGTGGTTATTATGGAACGAAACTCTGAAGACGGTTGTTTACCGGTGTGCCAGGGCCTCGACGCTGGTGTTTCGATACCCGCCGTGCTCCACGGGAGTGAACAGCAAGGTGTAGCCCTGGACTTACCCTCCAATCCTGGCCTTCCCATTGAAAACCTCCGCAGGTCGACTACGACAATGCTTAACCAATGTTGTGGACCATTGGCGATTGGCGTGGCTACCAAGGGTCCAGACCTCTCCCGGACTGATCATCGTTTGTGCCAAGAGGACATATCTTTCGACGTTGACGAAAGTGCAAGTAAGGACGAGTCCGACGAGGGGTTGTTTGGCGTGGGCACACAGTGCGCACTTGGTCGACGGGAAGGTAGTGCTTTGTCGGACACTGGTTGCCCATCCTCGCTCAGGCGAGCTTGTAGTAGCGGGTATCTTTCGAAGAAACACAACGTATTCGACGACGATGACGAGGGGACTGGCGATGATTCCTACTGGACAGAGCAAGTTAATGCCAGACTATCTGGCGAGCGAGATTCCCGTCGGGCGTCGTGTCGATATAGTTGGTCCGATGTTTCTTCCTGGCCCCGAGAAGGACGAGAGGACGAGACCGATAATTGGCGCACACGGAGCTCACAGGTTACCCACTTCGCAACGTCCGAAAAGACGAGCGACGCAGTGCGGTGTCAGGTCGATAGCGACAGGACCAAACTTCGTCGGTACTCATCAGTACCTTTGAACGTGGATGCCTCGCTCTCTCATCGCGCGGGCAGGTACGTCTACGCGTGATCCCGATCTCAATCAAAAAGAAAACTGACGACATGCGCTGATCCGGCCAGTGGGGATGCGCCAGAGGGGATATATGTCGTGCCGCAAAAGCGAAGACGGACAACGAGGGACCGATGTTGGTCTCCGGTATCGAGTCCACGACCATCCGGCCGTCCTTCTGGTCTCGGCTTTTTCCCGTTTCGAAATACGCCTTCGTTGTTGACGCCCGAGGCTTGGAGACCGGGTTGTCTTTATATTCCGGATCCGCCGGAGGACGAGACGAGACGAGCAGATGTATGGTGGGATAACCTGACATCTGTCGGCAGCCGTAGGCGCACGTCTGGAGCAGGACACGAGTGTGGTACTGGAACAGTGATTCAAGACGCGGCCGAGCAAGGGACTCCTTTTTCACAAGACACACCAGACGCTCCCGTTTCATGGCGAGACAGGTACGAAAATGACCCTGCATCGAGGCGATTTATCTCCGTCCATCGGCGAGCGATGACTGAAGGATAACGAGTTTCATCTTGCACTGTCTACTGTCGGCGGATGTGGTCTATTTTTGTGTTGATTTGTACAAGGCGGGATAGTGGGGAATGAAATGGGACCGGGTTGTCCGTCATCGCTTATGTCTGACCAAGATGATACATTTCTGATGATCATTGTCAACACTACAATATGGCATCATCACGACCCGAACTGCCCGTTCTCTGAAGTGATCGCATTCCCTAAACTGATTGAACGTTATCCAGGTCCAGCGGCTTTTCTTGGCCGTGATGATGTTTTGTCAAGTGATTTATTCAAGGAAAGCCGGTTCACAGGCTTTACGACGTTTCTTGATCTGGGTTTAACGGGTTTGGATTGAGTGTCATCCTGGCCACCTGGCCATCTGCATCCTGAATCTCGACCTCGATCGCCTGCGAGGGATCTATCGACGGCTCCTCTCCCTCTTCCACTTGCTCTTTGACCTCGTTGAGATTCATCACCTGCACAAGCCATCGTGCGCCATCATCCCACCCCGCTATTTCTGCTTCGCCCAGGGACGATCTTCCCGCAGCATTTTTGACATCGATCATGTCTACACCGGGGCCTGCAGGGAACTGAACGAGGGCCCGCACGACCTCTAGATGTTGATTGACGACAGCCCAATGCAAGGGCGTCGAACCGGCGTGATTCTGCTGGACCAAGACGGAGGGGGAGAGCAAAGGAAGGAGATAGTTGAGAACGTCTACGAGACATCTTGCCAACGTCGATGAGTGAGTTCCTGAAGGAGGAGGGAGGGAAAAAAAAGGGAGGGGGACCGGGTGCTCACCCGTGTGGCCGTTTCCGGCGGCCATGTGGAGGGCAGTGTTGCCGTTGTCGTCTTGGATGGCGTTGAGGGCGTCTGTGGAGAAATTTGAGACGAAGAGACGGATGTCTGTGAGATCGCCGTAGCGACAGCTGAGGAGGAGGTCCTGCTGGTCGTCTTCGGTGGGTTGAAGCTGGTCGGGCATGAGAGTTGTGATCGTGATACGGCCATCATCAATATCGTTTGATGGACTTGATGGACCACGTGACCTGGAGTATTGCGCCGGGGCAACGTGCTCGTCTTCTTCTATATATTCGCCATGGATCCACTTACCTTATCAGTCCCGCTCTCTCCTACTCCCTACTATTCGCTTCCACCGGCGAATGGCACACATATCGCCCGCAGTTCATCTCGTCTGGGCACTCTTATCAATCATGGTACTTGCCCCGCTACCCAAAGCTCGTGTCGGCTGATTGTCTTTAGCTGGGCAGTTTTCTTCTCTTCCACCTCTGGTCCTTTGACCGCTTCAGATGTCTCAAGTAAGTTCTGTCAAGAGCTGTTGACGGTCTGGCATGAACCTCTGCCCGAGGTGGAATCATGGTCCATATTCCGGCGCGTTCAAGCGTGTCATGACGGTGCGTCTTTGCAAGACTCACAACGTCGTCGTGGAGACGAGGATGGTCTAGTATTCATACCTCTTGAGCGTCCCACTCCTCATTATATATGCCGTGGGGTTCGCTATCATAAAGTACACCTACGGATTCACAATCGTACCCGGGGAAGGAAGTAAGGCCTGTCACTTCTTTCTCTGTCGTCGCTCACAGACCGCTAGTTTTGCCCACGCCCTATGAACTGTGGAGTCCGATTGCACAGAACGCGGTATTCCCATTATACCTCTCATACTCCATCGCTTGGGGACTCGAAATGTGAGCGTCTCGTTTGTCGACCTCGGACGTTGACTCAACAACTCCGACCCAGGGTGACACACTTGGAAGGTATCTTCAGGCTTGATGATTGCCATCCGCTTATCGATCGATGACCGCTCCACAGAACTATGCTTTTGGCTCTTCCTCGTCAACTCTGGCTCCGCACATCAAGACTGGTTTCGGAGTCCCTATTTTAAGACATGGGTCGTCGGATCCTTTATCGCTGTGCTTGCTATCCCCTCGATTGCCATCTTTACACGCGCAGACGTGTACAAGGTCCGTGAACGAACGTCGGTTCGGAGAGACGACTGACCCGGGATCACAGTGTGAGGCATACACCTTTTTGGCAGGAGGGCTCGGAAGTTTCTCGTTGACGATATGGTTTCTGCCCGTCTTGTGGATGTTTCCTTCCTTCCTTCAAAATATCGTATGGCTCTCGTCGTTTGGTCGAGATGCTTCCATGTGATGACTTTTTTTTGCGTAGAAACAGCACGGCGTCGAGACCAACACGTTGGTTCGGTTGCACAAGTTTCATGAATTGAATGTTCGTTGCTTCGTTGCTTCGTCGCTTTGTCTCTTCCGAGTTCTCACCGCAGATAGTGCATCCGTGTCGTGTTTCGGTTTATGTTCACCATCCCACCCATCATTCTTGGAATCGATGGTGTGCGACCTCATCAACACATCAATGATAAAATGTACGTGTACTTATTTTCGCTGCGCGGGACTAATTTTGACCTCGATCAGGTTCCCGACGGGTGAGATTGATTGATTTTTTTTCTGCACAGCACTGCAGCCGCTCAGCACGTCTTCTTTTAGATTTACTGGGCATGATCGCGGGTGTCGGCTTCATCGTCTCTTCCGGGCTCACACTCGTCGTGCGTGTGTTTTAGTTTCAAATCACTGAACGCGGGAATGGACATCTATTTATGTACAGATATTCTTTCCACGCTCTGTCGAAGGTGAGATGACACTCAAAGAGCAGCAACGTGCGCGTCGAAAGCAACGAGCACAGCGGGATCTGTCACGATGGAACAGGGCGCATATGGTGCAAAGTGGGGAATCCCGATCGTACATCAGCATCACGCATTCCAAGCCGGATCTGGACCAGTTTGACGGACTGTCACTCGGAACGCAACCGAATGCCAGTTTGAGTTTGGTTTCCGGCTTACCGACGTACGAGGCGGTGGCGCCGAGGGGACAAGATCGCCTGCCGTCGATGAAGGCGACATTGGAGGACATGGATCATTTGGGCGGGCCGATCTCATTGCAGCCGAATCGCCGGAATCAGACTGGGGATGTGGAGTTGGGTGCGGTGCTGTCCGTCGGTGAGGTCGAGTTGATCCGAGCGCAGTCGACGAGAGACAGGAGCGTGAGTAGCTTGCTACACCATTGGCGGTCGCCTATCGGTGCGTGTGTTGCGTTGTCGAAATGGCTGGCGATCATGGTGCTGACGTTGCGCGACTTTTTTTTTTTTCCTTTCTTGGCGCGTAGAGATTGGGCGACCGACGGTGTCGCGCTGGCAGCAGCAGGTGTGACACTGACGTACTAGTGTTGGACTTGTCGTCACGAGGGATTTTTATGATTTATGACGAACGATAGCGATGATGACTGGACATACTATGCATTTTAGTACAACATTGAGGTTGCCTGTATCGATAGATGCGGTGTACACGTTCGTTTGGATGCTATCACTGTAGGCCCACTTGGGATCCTGCTCTCTTCCTATCTGACGTTTGAGCTCCACTAGGGTTTCTACCCGTCGCAGCTGTTGATCAACTCGTCGTCCGGAGCCTATCGGGATTTCGAGACGGTTCGTGCAGAGGACGTACTATTCCATTCAGCTTGGCTCTATGATGGGCGGATGATACACAAGGGATGATCATTAATATTATGATGGAGATCAAGTGGCGGCAACTCCGGATCCCGTGACAGTGAGATCCGAGCCATGGGGAATATGATTGCCACACCTTTCGATGCTCCCTCGGCGGTGGTGACCAAGTGAGGTATACGTTCGCTACCGGACCATTGGTATTGGTATTTAGTTTATTTTTGGCGAGCTCGTCCGAGTCGTGCGGCGCTATCATCCAGCATCATTGACATTGATCGTATCACTGAACGCTTTTAGTAGTCTGTAGTATCATGATCGGGTATGGTTTAATCAACATTCTTAGCGCCAATCCCCCTCCTCCACTAGATCTCACACCCTATATTTTTAAAGCAGATGATCAGTATTTCGATGGACTCGGAGGAGCTTTTGGTGATGTCTATAGATGTCGTTATAATCGTGGTTCCGTGTCAAAAGAGGTCTGGCCATGGGGTTCAGCTCACTGCTGATTGTTCCTCACTTCCCTTTCAGGTTTCTGTGAAGGCTTTTCGATTTAGGGTTACTATAGACGGAGATATGAGTGATAAATATGTCAAGGTAAGGCAACTCATCTTATCTACTACAATCAACAAGTCTGATTCAAGCTGTCTTGTAGATGCTCCGTCGAGAGCTCGGGATTTGGAAGAGACTCGAACATGCAAATGTCGTTCCCTTCCTGGGTATTGCATATGGCTTTGGAATGAGGGGTACAGTGTCGTTGGTCTCATTGTGGATGCTAAATCAATCTCTTTACACTTTCCTGTCGAAACATGATGATAATCTAGCTGTGGTACACCGACTCCAGTTTGTGCGCCCGTTTACTAGTGTTATCTGCATTCGCGTCCTCTGACTTCAAGTTCGCAGCCTAGCATTGTCCTATGTCCAAAGATCCACCACTAGACCGGGAGCATTGCGCTGGACTGCGCCAGAGCAAATTGAATCAGAAGAATTTTTTTTAGGACAATCAAGAGCGACATATACTCCTTTGGATGTATTGGTCTCCAGGGAGGTCTGTTGGCCACGAAATATGGGCCCATTCTGATTGTCCCGCATGTGTTGTCCGGGAAACAACCATGATCGGGATTCCGAGAAGAAATTGCCATCGTTTTAAGCTTGGCGAAGGGCCAGAAGCCAGGCCGACCAGAGTGTCGAACGATGGATGACTCGCACTGGAATTTTATTCAAGATTGTTGGTCACCGATGGAACAGCGGCCTGCTGCGGAGGCGGTCATCTTCACCGTCGAATAGTTCTTGAACCGTTGCCCACCATCCAGGCCTCTTCGTGACTTGCTGATATCACAGCCGAGTCGCGCCCACTTTTTGTGGACGACTCGTCGTCGCAAGCTTCAAGTTCCGCAGAGGGTTTGAGTAAGACTGTCGACATCCCTGAAGAGAGTAATCAGAATGGGGTACGTAGCGATAATTCTCGATCCATCCGTTCGCAATTGATATCCATATTTTACTCTCCAGGTAGGCGAATATTTTGCCATCCGGGTTTCTAGTTGTGCTGAACGCAAACGTTAAGGTTTGCACTATATTATCCATCCATTCCCATTCTGAGCAGAAACTCGTACGATGCATCTGTGTTCCAGTCACGCTCTTCATTGGCGGGTAAATCAAACCTCATTCTGTCTGCTCACTGGCAATGACTTTAATGTCGCCTAAAGAACCGGCATTACCCACTGGCCAGTGGATGAGGGACAATGGTACTATGGCATTTAACGCTCCAATGGGAACAACCTATGGACAAATTCAACCTCCACTCGTCAGCGCGATATTGAATTCTTTCTCCATCCCTTCAGATTTGGCGTTCCGGCCTATCCACTCAATTCGGACACCTTCGTTCCCTGTCCAATCAGTCTCGCCTACACAGATGGTATTACACACTTGCCCGTGGATGATGGACGATGGTACCGTGTGTGCGGCACAGATCACATGGGCAAGTGTTCCAGAACATCTGACTACTCATGGCATCGAAAACATGGCACACGACCATCGCGTACCGTGTAGATAGTTGGGATGCCGAATTCGCGGGAGGAAAAATGGGACGAACCACGAAAACATCGTACGCCACGTTCGCGAGGCACATTTGGGTTACAGGAGTCCCTTCTAACTAGATCAGGTGTGATTTGTCGCTCGTTTGTGACAAAACTATGTTCATTGTTCTCCTCGAGCTTACATCCAGATGAAATGGTGTCAAAGACTGCGCAAGATTGCTTCCTGTGAATTATGGTTCATTCGTTTTCTGGTCAACACCTACTTACCTCTGTTTGGATGCTATCATAGATCCCAGTTGAGAACCTTGGGATCCTGCTATCTCCCGTCTGAGTATCGGGATTTTGAGACGGCCGTGTCTCCGAGGACGTACTATTCAATTCAGCTTGGTTCTATGATAGGTGATCGCAAGGGAGATGTGGTTTGAGAGGTGGCGAGCGCGAGAGATCGGAATCGTGGGACAGTGACTCTATTATTGATTCATGTGCATGATCAGTGATTGCACCTGTCGACGTTCGTTTTTAATTAACCTTGGCGGTGACCAAGTGAGGCATACGTACGCCATCAGGCTATCGGGCTAGCGAGCTAGTTGCGCGGCACTATCATCCACATCATCGTACGGGGTATAGTCTAATATCATACTATCCGCTCCACCTTCAGTGCTACAGCAACTCAGCACTCAGTGACCAAGATGGCAACCGACTCGGTACCCACTGATTGGTCGGCGCTCCCAAGCGATCTGCCCGTGCCGACAGACGACGGGGCGGCAGATCACCTACGTGCCAACGCCACGTCGCGGGTTGAGCTTCCGGCGTCGGTGTTATTACGGGCCACCGTGACGGAGGAGGAGGAGAGGCAAGGGAGTGTGAATGGGAATGGGGAGGAAACGGAGGTCGATCTACGAGCGTTGTCGTTCGAGCGACCGGTGCTGGTGTTCGTGTACCCGAGGACGGGCCAGCCGGGGATGGCAAATCCACCTGGGTGGGATGCGATTCCGGGCGCGAGGGGGTGTACGCCGGTGAGTGGAGCCGATGTTTGGTCTCAAATCCACGTTCTGGATCTTTCATCTTTTTTTTTCATCTTCGATGAACGAACGTGGTTGACTTGTCGACAACAGGAACTCTGTGCTGTCCGTGATACAGTCGGCGTGTTACAAGCAGCACGACCAGGCGGGGTGCGCATTTTTGCGCTGAGCACGCAGTCGGCGGGATATCAGGCGGAGGTGGCGACGAGGCTGGGACTCCCGTATCCGATCTTGAGCGACGAGATGCGTGTGTTTTCGGTAGCGTTGGGGTTGCCGACGTTTGAGGTGGAGGGGATGGTGTTGTTGAAGCGGATCACGTTGTTGATATATGAGGGGAAGGTGATTGGGAGGGATTATCCTGTGTTTCCATCGGATCAGGCGGCGAGCAGGGCGTTGGAGTTGCTTCGTTTGCTTGATTAGCTGCGAGTGTACAGAAAAAAGGCGGATTTCTACATTGGGTAATTGAATGGGAGTCGTTCTTTGCCACAGCTCGTCAGGTAGCCCTCTCATCGCTCGTAGCACGCTTGCGATGTGGTTCGTAACGTGTTTTTAGCTCGATTTCTTCGGCGAAGCATTTACTCTGACTCTTGCAGCAAACATATCCTGAACGCACAGGTGTCGATACGCGCGCCATGTTGCAAGCAGTGGTTCGACTGTGCAGAGTGCCATGCAGAAACGCAGGACCACCGACTGACGAGGACGACGGAGATGGCGTTTGTCTGCAAAAAGTGCAAAAAGGCGTTCCGCAAGGACATGACGAATTACGAGGAGAGCGACGAATATTGTCCACACTGCGATAATCACTATGTGAGTCCGGACCGATTGCAGTGCGATATACGTGCATGCGTGCGTGCGCTGAGGACGTGTGTTGGCAGGTCATCGAGGCAAAGGCGCCACAGGCCGTGCTCGGTGTCGAGGGCGAGGATGCACGGGTAGATGCACGGTGAGTTCTCGTCCACGAGGGTGTTCGCGCTGACATGCCAAGTGTGCGCTGCAGGATGCTCAAGGACGACCGCATGCAACAAGACCCAAAACGGAGTCTCTTTCGAAGGGACGACTTTTCGGACATGTTGGGCTAGCGAAGGAGACTTTCCTTTTTGGGATATGTCAGGACTCGGAGGATTTTTTTTTTTCATGAGATGTGACGTCACAGAATTGAACACATTTCCTCCTATTTTTCTGGACTGAATCAGCCGCTCCGCTTGACTGACCCCTCTGACCGTACCCTTTATAAGCCAGGCCGTCTCCCATTCGCACCGTCTCATCGTCTTCGCCATGGCCTTCCATCTCGTTTACCCCCGAGACAACGATGCTCTCCTCACCAATCCTCCAGATGGTGACGCCCACATCACCACTCGTGCATCTGATTGGCTTTGGGCTGTCTTTGCGCTCATGCTCCTTTCCTGGTTCGCTGCCCTGTCCTGGGTATACTCGGTCCGTCCCCCTCACTCCCCTGCTCTTACCGTTCTTGATTTTTTCCACAGAATAGTCGGCGCAATCGGTTTATCCATTTCATTCCCACCCTCGTTCTCGCAGTGTCGTCTGTTGCGTACTTCGCAATGGCATCTGACTTGGGATGGACCCTCATTCGCTCAGAGTTTGGTTCACACCCCACCCGCCAAATATGGGTAAGGAACGTCGTTGCTCCCCGTCCTGTGAGAGTCTCATCTGTTGCTCCAGTATGTTAGGTATATTCAGTGGTTCATCAACGCACCCTTGGTGCTCCTCGCACTGTTTTCGTTCGTCAAGTTGGCAACTCCCGTGCTCCTCATCCCTCTGTTTTTCTCCTGGTACTTTGTTGTCAATGGTTTGATCGGCGCGCTCGTCACCTCTTCTTACAAGTGGGGTTTCTTCGTCTTTGGCTTGTTTGGTCTCTTTTTCATCTGGTGCGTCGCAGTCTGTTTTTTACCGTATCTCAGCGTCGGCTCATCTGTCTACTTTCTTTCCTCGCACGCCAGGTGGCAGCTGTTTGCCCGTGTCGGTCCCACCTCATTTGCCAGCGAGAATTTTCGATCAGGCTACATCGCTGGCGCCGGGTACATATCCTTTATCTGGATGTTGTACCCGATCTGTTGGGGTCTTTCGGAGGGTAGCAACACCATCTCGCCCACGTCGGAAATGGTCTTTTATGGGATACTGGATCTTCTGTCCGGTCCGGTGTTCCTCTTGACCTTCATGGCACATGTGTCTAGGTTCGACTCGGAAACATTAGCCGCGACCTCCCTCGGCAGTGCTGCCAGAGGCACGTATGGAGAGCCGCCTCAGCAAAAAGTCCCGCCTCAAGCAGCAGCTCCCCCCACTGCGACTACTCAGAACGCTTGATCTATTAGGTCTCGAGCCAGGTATTCTCGATTTTGTATTGATATGTATCGTTTCTCAACGTGCGACCTGTTGTATTTGTACAAATCTCGCACGAATTATATGTATTTCTGTATCCTTGCAATAGGTATCATCGCATTTGATGCGAGTGGCGGTGAGCATGTACTTGTAACACTGCCACGAGTGGGCGCTGTGTGTTGTGTCTGTCTTGGAGAGACCACGCCGTCAACAACCTCGAAACTGGCGTCGCCGACATTCATCCACAGTCAGAACTCCCCACGTCGGTCTCCCTTCCCATCCATCCACCGCAGTGCGCCTCAACTGCTGCGCTTTCATCCAAACACGACGACTGAACACCCACCTCTTTCGCATCATGTCTGCCAGACGGCAGTCATCCACAACCTCGCTGGCAAAATATGCCCGCACGACGTCCCCAGACACCTCTGCCCGTAACCTCGACTTTTGCAACGCCTTTTGGGGCGTAGGCGATGGTGGCGTCGACGTCCTCTTTGCACGCATGCGCGGCGCAGCCCGAACCATGGAGGAGTTGCGCAACTTTTGGAAGGAACGGTACGTCGTTCGCTCTCTCTCTCTCTCTCCTCACACATCGGTTTACTCATATTCACTCTTTGTTAGATCGTCGATCGAGGAAGACTATGCGAAACGGTTGGCAAAACTGGCCAAGATGCCGATCGGAAAGGACGAGATCGGGTGTGTTCCTTGATTCATCCTCGCTGGCTTCTCCACTCTTTCCCCTCGAGCGCTCTCGGACCGTCTTCTGATCATGTGGGTCTGTCACCGACAGGGAGCTGCGCAACTCCATCGACACGCTGCGTCTCGAGACCGACAAGCAAGCCGGTTACCATTCACAACTCGCCCAGCAGTTCCGAACGGACCTGGAAGGGCAAGTTGGCGCCTTCGTATCCAAACAACAACATCACAAAAAAGTGTATCAAGCGGCGATCGAGAAGGAGTTCAAGGTCAAACAGACGCGGGAACAACATGCCGGTAAAGCGCGCGAAAAGTACGAGTCAGATTGTCTGCGCATCAATTCCTACACGGCGCAGTCGACGCTCGTGCAAGGCAAGGATCTCGAAAGGATTCATCTCAAGTTGGAGCGCGCACAACAGACGGTGCAGGTGAACGAGAACGATTATGCGCAGTTTACGAGGGTGTTGCAGGAGACGATGCAGAAATGGGAACAGGATTGGAAGGGGTTTTGTGATACGTGTCAAGATCTCGAGGAGGAGCGGGTGGAGTTTATGAAGGATAACATGTGGGCGTATGCCAATGCGGTGTCGACAGCGTGTGTATCGGACGACGAGGTGCGTGGATCGTGCGTGGATCGATCGTCAGGGCTGAGGGCTTACTCGTTCTTCCTTGTCACCTCAGTCATGCGAGAAGATGCGTCTCGCATTGGAACAATTGGAGCCAGAGAAGGATATGGAAAACTTTGTTCGGGATTATGGGACAGGGAATACGATCCCCGAATCCCCCATGTTTGTGAACTATGCTAATACTGACGCACCCCCGGTATCATCTACCCGGGTCACCACGCGACCCGCCAGTTTTGTCCGTTCCACGCAGAGAGCCAATCGCGCTGCTGCCCTCTCACAGGACGACGAAGCCTATGACGACATGAACCACGCTGGAGTGGGTGCTGGTGGTAGCGGTGATCCAGTCCTACGTAGCAGGCCTACCGACGCCACTCCCTTGTTGAGGAGCGTCACGCAGAAATCGATAAATCCTAGGTCGCAGGCGAATGGCGTCAACGGACACGTATCTCCCTCTCGAGACCCTCAGAGACGTCACAGCACCGCGTCAGCGCTCGCCAAGCCCCTTTCGGCTGCTGACCCTGTCGACCCGACCGTCTCCAACACACAGCTCGTCATTGGTGATCGCACGTGGGACGTTGACCCGAACAAGGATCCTCAGCAACAAAGGGCCGGTGGTCAGGTGCGGACGTCGCCTCCGGTGGGAGAACAGGATCCCCTGGTGAGGCAGATGGCAGACCTGAGTACGGCCGCCGCCGCCAGTGGTACTTTAAGAAGAAACACGATTCGTCTGGATCGCCCACCCTCTTCTGTCGAGTCGCGCAAAGGCACCGTCGACTCTTTGTCGACGCCCTCGACGACGACGAGTCCCAACACTGCGCCACGTGACTTCCGTAATTCAGCGGAAGTGGTCGTCGGGTCTTACCCGCTCGCACAAGCGCCATCACGCTCCGCCTCGCCTAATCCACCCAAGGCTGCGCTGGTCGCACCGCCCCCGCCCTCGATACCGCCGTCGGCATCGAACATGCCCGTGGAGCAAGTCGTGAGTGGATACCAACGTCCCTTCCCGGGTGAACCTCGGAGCCGAGCCAACTCGTATGTCGGGCCGCCGCCTCCGACAGTGAACCAGACTCAAGATCAGGGTGCGCCGCGTCCGACGAGCAGAGCTGGATATCCGGGCGTCGGTACGCAGTCACTTGTGCCCCGTCCGCCGTCGCCTGCGAGAGGTCCCAGTCCGACAGCTGTACAGCCATATAGCAGAGGTCCCAGCAACGGAGCTCTGATTCGTGGGGTGTCCGTCTCACGTCGACCAGTGACCCCAACCAATCCTGTTGGGATCGCACTGGGTCCGGATGGACGCGTGGTGCATGATATGATGGCACCACCTGTTCGGCAACCTGCGTCACATTACCCACAACCCGGTCCTCCTCAACCCACACAGCCACCTCAGCCATATCCTGGATACCACGATACGAGCCGAGCGTTGACACACCCACAGCAGCAGCAAGTGCAGCAGCAACCGCCACCGGCACCACGCAACGACTATGCCGCTGTGGCGCCAAACACCTACGTCGGCGCTCAACCGTACAATTACGGCCATCCACCTCAACATCCGGCGTACAACGACGGATATCACGGTCAGTCGTATCAGCAGCAGCAGCAGCAGCCGCTGCCGCAATCCAACTATAATAGCTATGGAGCAGTGGCGCGGCCTACGTACCACCATCAGCCGAATCAGAGCGTGGGCCATGTGCCGAATCCGACGCAGAGGTATCCGGCGAACAATACGGTATATCGACCGACGAGTCCGGGTATGAGACGGTCGCCGTCGCCTGCGGCGCTGCGTGGGCAGCCGCCCCCGCCGACAGGGACGTACACGGACGATGGTCGACCGATCTTGTTTTATGGTGCGTTGTTCCTCGGATGTGTGTTGGGTGTACCATGCGCTGATGAGGTTTGCTTTTTCCGATGTGATAGTCAAGGCGCTTTACGACTATTCTGCGACGATCGACGAAGAGTTTGATTTCCAGGCGGGGGATATCATCGCTGTGACGGATACGCCCGAGGATGGGTGGTGGAGCGGTGAATTGCTGGATGACACGCGGAGACAGGCTGGACGACATGTGTTCCCGAGCAACTTTGTGTGCTTGTTCTGAGCGTGTCTCGGACGGTGCTTTTGGATGGGTGTGCTGTATGTCTTGTGCTTTCCTTTTTCTCTCTCTCTCTCTCTCTCTCTCTCTCTTTCTCCTTTCTGTTTCTGCTTTCCAATGTCGAGTTTTTTGTACTGCTGCGTTGGCTGTTTAAACGTTTACCCCCCATCTAACAGGATATATCCCATCGATGTTTTTTTCTTCTTTTCTTGTCTTTTTTCAACATCCATCATATGTGCCTGTTTTATGTTTTTACATAGACGCTCGACTCGGGATCTCACATGTTGACAAGTGCTATGTACATGTTTACGCGTACGTATGACTACATATGTTATGGCACCCGCAGTACCTTTTTTTTCGTACACCTTTTTTCCCGTTTGCTTGGGAACTGGGAAATCATTGTCAGGAGCGTACGATTCGTATGTAGATGTATGATGCTGTCGTCGTTTCAGGTTTTGCATTTACAACATGGTTTATTGTCGTCCGTTAGATCTGAGTAAATATGAGTCATGATCAAGTTTCATTTCGTGTCGCGGCTCTGTCTTGGTGGTCGTCGTTGGATTGAATATATTTTGTCTCGGATGTTCTTTACAGTATATCGGCTCTAGATAATATTGGTATAGGACTGGCCAGGTAGATTAAACGGGCAATCTAATCTCTCCCGGACCAACCGGACAGGATATCGGTTGGCACATACAATCGCCTATGGGTTCGTTGCTTAGATGGCTAATGCTGGGAATGCGAAGACTGGGCAGAAGGAAAAAGGACGAGCCACTTCGCTGCTCATGCATACTATGGAGTGCGTAGAACGTCCATGTTGGTAGGTCGTGATAGGCACGGAACGATTCATTGAAATGATGTTCAAGTTGTGAACTATTTGGACAACACTGTGGAAGTGAGGGCACTGAAATTTCAGAGGTATGACGAGTGAAAACTAGTGTAGGGTGTACTGAAATTCACTGTTTGCCGAAGTGAGAATTCAGTGCACGGAGTACTGAAGGTGACACTTTTTCAAGGTCGGAACCACTCACTGATTTGGAGTACAATCTCCAATCGATTCCAGTACTTTCGTCGGTCATTTTCGGCTCTCTCGGAGCCCCTTTTTCAATTGTTTTCATCCTCTGAAGCCGTGAAAATCGCTAATTACCTTGTTTACAAGGTCACTCCCAGTGAAAACTGGGTATGACCGGGTCTAACCAGGTCTCACCTGATGTCAACCTGACCTCAATTATCTAACCCCATCTAAATTTTACAGATCTCATGTAATTGTACAATGTAGATATTGCATGTCATGTTGTAGATAACAAGTGCAATATTGCATTATCACTGCGTTGGCTCCCCTCCTCGCATAGTGTGGAATGTTACATCAACAAAACGCACCAAGTACACGAGGTGCGCAGCCTTGTGATCACATCATATATACGAGCCTTCCGCTACTAGCTCTTCCACCTCTTCCACCCTTCCAGCATGCAAGCATCCACTCCACCAGATCCCAGACAATGGGTCTGTCTCTGTCGTCGACACTGCAATGGACAACCCCAACTTCTCTCTGAGACCACCTATTACAGGCATCTGGCAGAAGCTGCAGAGGATGAACACACCCACATCAAAGCTGCTAGGGCAATGTCACTTGATGCAGCATGCTTAATCGTCTCCACTTCCCATAATTCTACTCGTAATGACCCTCCTTCCAATCCCCTTCCCTCCGCTCCTGGCCCAAGTTCCAAGCCGAACCCCCCCAGCATCCAACGTGCAGCTACCTTACAGGGGTTAGCAAAGCGAGCCCGTGAAGCATCAGATGCCCAACAAAGGGCCGGGAAACACAAATGTGCTTGTGACAAAGAAAATCTCGCACCAGAGGTACGTACTTCTACCATCAATCTCATTAAAGCATACTAAAAAACTGATAACAGCCCAACCAACTTCCCTGCAACAACACTCCTCCTTCCTCTCAGCAACATTTTTTTTCGCCCCCACTCAACTTTCCCTCCTCTCTGATTGCTTTTGATCACGTCCCATCACGTCCTCCCAGTCCCCCGCCTCCAGCACACTTCCCCAATCAATCACCAAGTCCTCCCCCACCTCCTGATGGCCCCCAAGATTTGCCTGACCCTCCGCAAGTGCCAAACCGTGCAAGGCAGATCGAATATGATAGAGGAGACACCCACCTGTCATTGATATCAACAAATTAACTCACCTTACGAACATTCCGTGACTTCAGGAGACCATGCAATTCATCAATATTGTCTGCAATGCCTCATTTGACGATCCTATCACCAAGATGACTGCACCCAGGCTTAATCGGCTACAAAACCCACCTACTACCTGTCTTCAAATCGATGCTCCGGGCATCCGGCATAGTATCACAACTTATTTAGTGCTCGAACATGCATCTCAAAATGCATATGAACTAGTCATCAAATCCACCCAAACCAACTTCCCTGGTGTCCCTGAAGTTGCACAGTGTCTTAGATTTGGGGCTGTAGAGGATCTCATTGCTGCATACACGGGAATTGAACCTATTGAAGAAGCTATGTGTTTCAATTCCTGTCTAGCATTCACTGGCCCCTTTGCACTTCTCAACAGATGCCCAACGTGTAACGCTTCTCATTGGAATGAGGCTAAGCTTGAAGCAAGCCATGGTCACCTCAAAGTCCCTGTGAAGACATTCACCACTCTTCCACTTGGCCCACAACTTCAGGCACTCTATCGCAACCCAGCAAGTGCACGAGCAATGACATACCTACACACACGCACTCAGGAAATTATTGACGAATAACATCATACCCACAGAATCTCTCTCATTGACGACATTGCGGCTGGTTGGGATTACTTGGGTGCTGTTCTGGATGGTGATATCAAAGACAGGGATGTTGTTGTCATGGTATCTCTAGATGGCACACAACTCTATGAGGACAAAGAGTTGGACTGTTGGATCACCATCTGGATTGTGATGAACTTATCCCCAAGCAGCCGCTATTACAAAACACACGTCCTTCCTGGCGCATTCATCCCTGGCCCCAAGAAACCTAAAAACATTGATTCTTTTGTTGTGGTTGGTATATACCATTTGTCGGTGCTACAGAAAGAAGGACTACAGATATGGGATTCAGCTGCAGATGTCATTTTCCACACTGACATCTACCTCTTATTTACCACAGGTATGTAGGTTTTTTTGTAATTAATCACTCTGTCTAACCTTCCCAGGTGATGGACCCGGACTTGTTCACTGGGATGGGCTAGTTGGCCACTGTGGCAAAAATGGGTGCTGCCTTTACTGCAGTGTCAGAGGACAACACAAAGATTCCCGTTTCCATTATTACCCAGCACTTCTTCACCCACACAATGCCTATCATGATAGCAACCATCAAGACATCTCTGCATTTCACCTTCCCACTGCCGGCAGTCATGAAATTCCACCAACCTTCTCCACCTGATGTCCACTCCCAATCTAATCCAGTTTGACGTGCATTGAACTGAAACTGGGATCTCAAAGGCTCCATTGATCCTAGGACTCAATCCATCTCATTCCCTTGGTGTTCCCTTCTGCATGACTACTGACATCATGCACCTTGCAGCCAATGTCAGTGATCTTCTCATTGCTCTTTGGTGAGGCATGGCTGTGTGTCTACCTATGGACAATGTCGACAGCTGGGATTGGGCAATTTTCTGTGACGAACAGCTTTGGAAAGCTCATGGTAATGCAGTTGCACAAGCTGGTTCTTATCTCCCTCACTCTTTTGATACCCGACCTTGCGACATAGCCAAAAAGCTCAATTCTGATTACAAAACAAGAGAGTTTGTCATGTACACATTCAGTCTCGCTCCTGGCCTACTCCATGGCATCCTTCCTGATGTTACGCTTGACCTGGATAGGGGCAAGTGCGACCTAGATAAGCCTAGTACTGGTGGTGATAGGGACAATAGTCGATCTTGCAAAAGCAAGAGTGTTGTTGAGTGTGCTTAGGGATGTCGAGATCTGGATATTGGACTTGGAGACGAGCCTGGATAAGGGCTTGTTGGATGTGAGTGAGAACAAGGTCGAGGGAGTCCAGGGTAGCTAGAGATCCTTCTGCACAAAGATAGAAGGGATGAGAAGGGTGAATCTTCTGGTGGGTCGAGTGACAGAGATGTCACCAGAGTGCTTTCACAGCATTCACTCAAAAGTAGAATGGAGACTTAAGGAAGCAAGAGCGAGGAGATATGCTTGTATTCCTAGGTAGGTCAAGCTAGGGTACAAGTATACAACAACATGGCTTATATAGGGTGCCCGAGCCTGGGCAAAGGGTAAAGGACACATCATCGAAAGGGGAAGGACGCGTCACCTATGGTACAGGATGAGTAAGAAAAAGGACACGTCATCGTCAAGGGATGCATCATCAGGAAAGAAGCAACTGGATTGGGAAAGAAGGGGTATTCAGCGAGGCTCAATGACCAAACACTAAAGTACAAGGTAAGTGTAAGTGAAGACAAGTACAAAGGAAAAAGAAAAGAGATAAGCGTCCAGTGGGGTTACCAACAAGTTGTAACACCCGACGTCTACTGGCATAATCTCTGTAAACTTGTTCGAGGGTTCCAACTTTTATCGCAACACACTCTCACCTATGAGGAAGTTCTTGAAGGTTGTGTGCTCCTCGCCTCTTGGGAAAGAGAATTTGAAGAAATCTACTACCAGCACTGAAACGACCGAATCCATTTCATCCGCCCATGCATACACCAAGTCCTTCACCTCGGCCCTGTTACAGGCTAACATAAACAAGTGCCATGCACTAGGATTACAGCGTAATCAAGGACAATTTTTATTTTTTTATCGTCCTTATACTTCACTTTTCTAGTCTATTTCTTTCAGACACTTTTATCTTATTCTTCTTAGAAAAGGGCAGTTAACTCTGTAAGGCCCAGCACTTATAACCATACAAGGAATGCTATCAATTATCTTTTCCCCTTATCTAATCATACCTTAGACCCATGGAGCGTTATCTGTTACAATTACTGCTGAACACGTGATCTAACCCGTTTCTTTGTCTTCTTCACCTTACCCTCAACTCCCCCGTGATCCCCTTGCACACCCCTATCCTTGATTCTACCCTCTAGTCCTTGATCAACTGGTCGGTATTCCCCTCCTTTGAACTCTCCTCGAACCGCATATCTCCTTTACCACATCCTCATCATCTAGCCGAATCCCTCCATCGTCTCCGGATCTATCCGTCTTCCCTGGATCTCTCTGTCTTCCTCTGATCCCTCTGTCCCCCTCGGACCCCTCCATCTCCTTTGAATCCCTCCGTCGTCTCTGGATCTATCTGTCTTCCCCGGATCTCTTTGTCTTCCCCTCCCGTCCTATGCTTCTCTGCCACATCAGCATTCATCTCCGTTCCTTCTTAACCACGTGAGTTCCCCCATCCGGAACTACCCTTAGACCTATGCTTCTTGTCCACGTGCACTCCTCATTCGGACTACCCTTTGCCCTTCGCTTCTCACCCACGTGTACTTCTTATTCGGGTAACCCTTAACCCTTTACTTCTCGTCCACGTGTAATCTCTTATTCGGGTAACCCTTGACCCTTTGCTTCTCCTCCTCGTGTATTCCTTATTTGGATCACCCTAGACCCTATGTACCTTGGTCCGTGCGCAGCCATGACCCTTCATATAGACCTTCGCTCTTGTCTCTAGATCCTTACCTTGATCTACCTTCACCCTCACCTACCTTCACCTTGAGTACCTAGACGGTACCTTCTCCTTACGGTTGTACCCCCAAGGATCTCCTCTGTCTTAGCTAGTTCTTCACTGAATCTATGCTTCTTCGCGTTCTCTCTTGCCTGAGATCTTGGCCGCCTATCCATGGACTCACCTAGTCTTAGTCCTCATTCTCTTATTGCATCTACTCGGTGCTCCCCTCACTCGAGTCATGAGCAAGCGGACAACCTCGAAGGTCTATGTTTGGCCCTACCTGGGTCAAACGTAACATTATCAAACTCCACTATGGCTCATATCAATGATCTAGACAATCTTGATCTTTTACCTCCTTTATCTTATCTAATCTTTTGGACTTAGACATTTTCCTTTCTATAGATCTTAGATCAGATCTGTGATCTGATCACTAAAGCTATGTTCTTTCTTCTTGTTCACATTACTATGCTTCCTTTTCACATCACCTTATGTTTTACTCATGTTTCTCATATCCTGCCATACCTTGTGTGATGAGCATGTATTTAATCTCCTTCCCACAGCCATGAGGCTATGTATGCTTCTCTTCCATTCTTGATCCATGCCTTCCCCTAGTGTATTTAATTAGCTGCCACAGATCCAGATCTAAAGTAGATCAGATCTGCCTCATGTATTTAATATAGTTTGAATATATAAACCCAAGAGCCTAGCACTGGAGTTCCCAGTCTAGTTCTCTTTGGATACTTCCTCTAAAGGGATCCACTCCGTCCTCTCCCCTCAGTTCACCAAGGGCTAGCTCCCTTGCTATTCCCAGTCTTAGTTAGGTGTTGG
>JBBPRS010000125.1:0-55209 GCA_038093155.1 Boletus huronensis | reverse complement strand
CTCCGGACTGCATGCAAATCTATCGTGCCGTCCAGGCTGGTGCGGGTCCTCAAACACTGCATTGTCCGTCCTGTTTCTCCGCGGTGTGTAACGGGTGTCACGAAGATGGACACGATAGCCTGTCTTGTGCTGAAAGCAAAGTACGACGAGATCCTGCAGAGCAGGAGCGCCTAAACGAGGCCTGGATTACCATGCAAGGGGGACGGGTGAAAAAATGTCCACGGTGCAGCGTGCTGATTGAGAAACTGGAGGGATGTAATCACATGACCTGCAGGTGCGCAACATTCCTGTGTTCCCTCCCGAACAGTTTGAGGCTAACTTGTCGACGTGTACACGCTAGGTGCGGTGCCCACATCTGTTGGCGATGCATGGGTGTCTTTACCGCCGAGACGATTTACGATCACATGCACGCCGCCCATGGGACGATCCACGACAATGTGCCGGCTGTGCCGGTACTACCAGCCTACATCGGCGTTCCGGTCGATATCGAAGAACAACGAGAGCTTTTTCGACAAGTGGAGGCGCGTCGGGCCGGTGTGTTTGGAAATGCAAACGGAGCACGTCCGGGGCGGTACCAATGGCAGGAAGGTGGTATTTTAGGTGCAGAGCATCTCGACCCAGCACGCCAGGCAAGGGAACGCTGGCGCGAGGAAGAAGAGAGACTGGAACGTCATACTAGGTTGCAACGGCAGCGAGAAGCCGACGAGCGGGAGAGACGTTTCACTGAGCTGCGTCTGCTCCGAGAAGCGGAAGGAAGGCGGAGGGATGAACAGGAACGGCAGACTGGAGGCTGGGGTTGTACGATCATGTGAGATAAGTTGACGACCTGGACCGTCACTCTGTCCTTGGCATGACAGACTGTATTGTGTGCTTGTGATTTCTTCAGCTCGGTCGACCTGTAGCTACGTCAAATATATCGAAACCGGACTGTCAGCGGTGTTGTTGTTCCTCGACGTCGGCTGTATGGATCGTCCTACTTTGGGAGCATTTACGAGTTAGCATCACAATCACCGGTGATCGCATCAAACTGTACAGTTCATCACATTACATAATCTCCTTGCAGTCGTCGAGTCTGACTCGGAGTTGGTTTCCTCAGCGTTCCCTCATGCGACGTGGCGACCGCTGAGGTATGTCGAGTCTCTCATATCTTGTAGCATCTTGTCACTTACAATACCTAGTATAATTATTCCTGAGCTCTGCACCGCGTTTCCTTTAGTACATACTACTAGTATGCCCAACCGCGAGGCGTATCTTTGTCCTCTGACGAATTTCGTTTTCGCAGGACATATTCCACGATGACCGAATCACGTTTCGACCCCGAAGACTCCCGGCTGATCGCTGACCTCCATCGGATTTCACAAAAGTCACCCAAGCTCATTCGATCGACTGTTTATCCCGTCCCATCGGACCCCGCGGTCAAGATTCGAAGCTGGAAGATGAACGAGTTCAAGTATTATGACGTTCCATCACCGTTCCCGACACTCGCCCGAGGTCTATTCACAAGAGAGTTGGAAAAGGAGGAGGGTAGCGATCAACCCCGGTATCGGATCGTTGTCCGTGGATATGACAAGTTCTTCAACATCGGGGAGGTACCTTGGACAGACGTAAGTCCAAAGTTCTCTTTGGTCCCGAAGAAGCCGTTTTGATTGCAATTCGTCAATTATGCGTGACAGTGGTCGTCCTTGGAGGCGCACACCGGTCCAGAATACACGTTATCGATGAAATCTAATGGGTGCATCGTTTTCATTGCTGCTATCTCGCCCTCCCACTTGATTGTCACGTCGAAACACGCCCTCGGAGAGATGGATGGCGTCTTAGAGACACATTCACAAGCTGGCCACAGATGGCTCAAAACACATCTCGCATCGAAAGGGAAAACGGAGGAGCAACTCGCGGCCGCGCTCTGGGAGAGGAATTGGACTGCCGTAGCAGAAGTAAGATCGATCCCGGAGATAGTTTGGAGTTGCGAACTGACGACGGTTCCTTCTCTGGAAGCTTTGCGACGACAACTTCGAGGAACATGTATTGGCCTATCCCCCAGAGAACTCGGGCCTTTATCTACATGGAATAAACGAGACTCGCAAGGAGTTCCACACGCTTCCGACGGACGTCATCGATGGGTTCGCAGAAGAGTGGGGCTTCTTGAAAACTAAGACGATCGTATACGACACGCTAGCAGAAGTGAGGAAATTCACTGACGAGATTGGCAAGACGGGTAAATGGGAAGGAGAGCCGCTGGAAGGATTCGTCGTCCGCACCAGCATCGTCGACTCGAAATCTTGTGAGAAACGACCACCGTATCCCACCGGTTCTTCGTTCTTCTTCAAGGTGAAGTTCGACGAGCCGTATATGATGTATCGTGACTGGCGGGAAATCACAAAGTCGCTCTTATCCACCAACGGCTCGCTCGATGATGCCAAACTTCCCGGGTCCAAGATGAAGCGCAAGGAGACTCAGGTCTATCTCAAGTGGGTCAAGAATGAGATTACAACGAACCGGAGCGCCTTTCAGGGGTTTGGACAGGGAAAGGGGATCATAGCTACTAGGGAGCGGTTTCTGAAGTGGTTGGGCGCCGAGCAAGGGAAGACGGATTTATATGACCTTGAGGAGGAAGACCAGGCTGCTAAAGAGTTCGGTAAGACCGTCATCGTGCCCGTTGCTGTTCCAGGGTGTGGTGAGTCGATGATCGCTCTCTCGATCGTTGTAGAGCTGATGCTACTGAAACTTAGGCAAGACGTCGATCTCTGTTGCACTCGCCCATCTCTTTCGGTTCGGACATACCCAAAGCGATGACGTGCAAGCCAAGAAATCGGCCCCCGTCTTCATCAAAAACGTTATCAATCTCCTCAAACGCCATGATGTTGTCGTCGCTGACAAGTAAGTTTGCGATTTCATCTCATCAGGTATCTGTTCACAAAATTCATATGTAGAAACAACCATCTGCGACGACATCGAGAGGAATTGCGCGAAGGTGTTGCCAAAATCCATCCACAAGTCCGTCTACTCGCGCTAAATTGGACTCTGGACGAGCCACCAGCGACGATACGTCGAGTGTGTGGAGATCGCATCTTGAATCGTGGCGAGCGACACCAGACTCTACGAGCTGACGAGGTCGGAAAGTACCATGAAGACGTCATCTGGCAGTTCATCATGCGCACGGAAGAGCTCGTCGACTCCGAAGTAGATGCCACGATTGAGATGAATGTTGGCGAGCCGCTCGAGGCGGCAGTGGTGCGTGCGGTGGATGGATGCGTCAACATCCTTGGCTTGGAACGACCCAGCCAGGAGCAAATCGACGAAGCCGTGGCAGTTGCAAAAGCATATGCGCCAACGGCGAAGAAAGGGGTAGATAAGATCGAGAAAAAGGAGAAAGCACCGCGATACTTTGGGATATTGGCCGAACTGGATCTTGAGGCCGTCGTCGCTCCCCAGATGGAACGAGAGGAAGACATCCCGTATAATGGCAAGATGTTCTGGCGCAAATTGGTCAGCGATAAACGGGTTACCAATCGACCTCATATCACTATCGTGCATAAAGCCTGCCTGCCCGCGGACGCGGACCTATGGGAACGGTGCACCGCGCTTGAGCGATTGCCGGTGCCGCCTCTCTTTTCATTCACTCTCGGACACCTTGTTTGGAATGACAGGGTTATGGCATTGACCGTCGAAGACTTGGAACTTGCTAAAGAACCCGACAACGATGCTGATCCAGGACAAGAAAAGCATGAGTTTGTATCGACATTGCCCGCCGAGGTTAGAGACTCCCTTCATATCACGTATGGGACCCTCAACGCCGAGGTCCTACCATACGAAGCAAAGGGTCTCGTAGAGGTGTGGCGAAAAGGAAAGCGGACCGGGATCGGTTCATTAGCGCTGGAAGGGATGTCGGCCGTGGGGAGGCTCAAGGGATTGCAATCATGATACCACCATCAGGAACCACTCAAACATATCACCACCACTCACCACACCGCCTGGGCGCAGGCCAAAAATTGGAATGCTCCTGCATCAATGTATACAAGCGCTACATACATACCGATCCTCGTCTATCTGCTTGTCGGCATGAGCGTAGTAGTTACATGACTCCCAAACCCGAAAGCTTTACCGTAGGACGTCCCTGAAAGTGACGGTTCGGCCAACATTAGAGGAATGCCGCAGCGTTGTGCTGGGTTCCCTGTGAAGATGAACATTTTAATTCAACCCTGTTGTCAACGATGCTGGTTGCGTGATGGTGCATGACCCCAACCGCCCATTAACATTAAAATATTAATCCCTCGATCGATCAGGAGGGATGCTGACATCAGCATATATGCGCGTCGGAGAGGTATATAAACCCTGGCATACCTTGAGGTTGAAGCGTGTAACATGTGTCTTCCCCAAAACCACCATCGACATCACCCAATACGTCCCGGCTTCATGTTCGCGTAAGTTGACACCATGGGCAAGCCGCACCGCATCCGTACCCAGATCCGCTGGTACAAGGTGCGTTTCTTCCTTTAACGCACACGGATATATCCGCGCCTGCCTCGACTCGGAGAATGGATGCAACACTGGTCTTCCCGAACACACACAAAAGGATGTGTGTAACCGAGGTAAATAATTCTTTGCTTCATGAGCTAGATCTGGTATTCTCTTCGTCATCTGGGGGTGAGATCATGCAGTGGTAGAACTGACGTTTGTTCACCGAGTTGGGGTATAGGTAAGTCAGGCGTGACGGATATGAGGACTTGGAGACGGGTAGGCGAGCAATCGCATTTCACAACTCTCCCAAGATCGCACGCGTGGGGGTCGCTCACGTCACTGCGGTGCGCTTACCACAAATCCTCGGACGCAGAATGGGAACTCGACTCCGTGTTCTCTCTGCTCGGCGGCCGCTTGCCAATCGACTGTATCACACGGTGCAACCGCGGTATCCAACGCTCGTGTACCTCTGTCTGGATTGAACCATAAATTTGCGCCTCGGCGATACATTCGGTAGGGTTCCTTTCGTCATCTGAACAATCAGGATTCCACGAGGAGAGCGTGAATCAACTTCGTTATCCGAGCGCTATCGCTGTTTTGTGTATAAATCATCAACAAATGGTTTCGCCAGCTGTAGCAACATCAACCATAATCTGGTGTAATGCCACAATGCGACAAGTATGGTCAGATAGAACACTATCAGAGGCGCACCCCAGCCGACACGTGGCGTATCCAACGATTGGGAACGTGTCATGTTGTGTGAGAGTTGGGGTATAGGTAGGTCAGGCATAACGGATATGAGAAACTTGCAGACGGATAGGTGAGTAATAAGAGTTGCTCCTCGATGCCTGATCGTGGAATTAACGACAACCTACTCTTAAAGAAAGGACCAATCATCTCATTGCAGGATCTGCAACACTCCGGCCGTAACTGCTTTCCCGAATCCTTGCACGATGAACTCGCGGTCAGTACTCGCCTATATTCCTGACGCGCAGTCCGTCCGAGACGTGCGATCAGCTGTAACGCGCAAGTATAGTTCAACTGAAGCGAAGGGCAGGCGATGACAAAGCCATCGATGGGTGTAGAAGGCGGCGAGCCAACACTCGAATGGATTCAGTTTGTGGGCTGCCCTCGGGAGTGATGCCACTAGGCGGTTTGAACAGATCACGAATCCCGGGATACACAAGGACAAGCTTGCGTCAGCAGAAGTAAGTCTGCCGTCTTGGTTGAGCATAGATATCTTGGTGGAATAGACGTTCCTTCGATCAATGGTGACTTTTCGGACGCAGAACATGGTACAGAGATAACGATTGCCGAAACGTGCTAGATGGGCAATCCGATCATGAAACCCCCGGGGCTCAGTTTGCGGTAACGCCTCTGATATTCTTGCGACGCGCGTTTCCACGTCGGCCTTGAGAAATGGAAGGGGGTGTGGGAGGTATTCTGTGGTGGGCAGCGAGGGTGGGAGACAGTTATTGAATGGGGATGAATTCCCGGTCCAAGCGAGCACGCCGTCACGCCGTAGCCACGGTCTTCTGCAGAAGGTTGCCGTGCGCAACCTCGCTCCCACCGCAGTTTGGCCTCATCTCACCATTGAATACACCGATCAAAGGATATACGACGTCTTCCTCCACCGTCGCATTGACCATTAACACTAAACATGGTTTCTCACGAACCCTCAGGAGATCCCGACGAGAAGTGACGATAGTTTCAGGGGGGGATCTGGATGGCGTTCGGCAGCTCCCACATGGTACTACCCTTTGGGTGGTCCGCATGACGGCTTCCATTCGTAATCATAAGATTGGGTGCGACAGGCTTTTGAAGCGTGCGGATCCCGAGGTAATTAGTGATACACCCTACCCTCCGACGGAGATCGGTACATTTTCAAGAAGAGCAAGCGTGGCCGCCAATTCCTCGTACTACTTTTAATGGCTTGTATACTGGAGGTGAATCATCGGGATCAATGAGCTGGAAGTCACGTCAATACGGTATGTGTCACATAGCCAGCGATGGCCGACCTCGCGAAGCTTCTCGTAGAACATGATGCACAGGTTTCCATTCAGTGGCAGGTCCCGAATTGTTTTGACCAGGTCAACGTTCTCGGAATTACGGTTTCTTCCCAAGTGGTTCTTCCCAAGTGGTTCACTGGTTCCTGGACCTGAGTCCTTTTTTTTTTCCCCGGACGTGGGAGAACGTGACGTATTGGAAATATCGTGGGACCTGTACACAATGCGTGCCTAATCTGCCATCTTGGCATCACCGAGATAAGCTCCGCAAAGGTTGGTTCCCCGTGGAATATACGCATTCGCTCGGGTGATAACAAAGGCAACGGGTCCGGATATCGATCAGCACGACTGGACACGTTCAGAGGATTCACGGACTGTGTCATCAACCGCCACACTCGCCTGGCGTGGCGAAACATGGTTTTCGTGCGTCTCTGTAAATTAAGACGTCGATACATAGCATTCAGAGCGGAATAGGAGATACACACCACAAGTCTCTTGGTCAGGTCCAATGATTTCGCATCAGGACCTGCAGGGAATGAGGGGTTGAGGGGTAATGCCAACAGAGTATTGCATAAGTCGTCTTCGGAGTCCATTGCCAAGACGGCGATACTTGTGCCGCATCCCGTAATACATTTCGTGAAATTTCATGAAGAGCATTCACCCCACATCATCCAACTTGGTCAGATTTGAAAGTGCACTGGCAATCTAATATGTGGCCGCTTTAGTCGCGCAAACCTTCTCTTTGACCAGCTTGAGAGCGTCCTGGTTGCCTGTGTACAGCCCAGTACGGGCTTGGCACTGATATTGTTGAAATTTGATTTCGAGCGTCCCTTGGTACCGGCCCATCTCCGCAACCGTCCGCATCAACGGTCAGTAACCGAACCATAGTAGTTTCGTATTCACCGACAGTCTGAACGGATTCGAGCTCACATGATCACCTCATCTCGTACCAGTGTCATGGCTGTGTCGAAGAACTATTCATGGGAGTATTGGCGAACAAAACGGACTCGCGGAAGGTGAACTTACTAGTATGATCATCAACTGACGAACATTGTCGCAAGTCTCCCTCTTTCATGTACGTGTTGCCACGGCCCACGGAGAGGATACATTTGTGCCTGCGAAAAAACCTCGGTGCTGATGTTCGCCAATAGGATCGATATCATCTACGTACCTGAACAGAGTAATATACTTAGCGGTGGTTCACAAGAGCGACCAAATCATTCACGCGCGATGCCGCGTCGTGGAAAATTCCTGCTAGAAACAAGGTGGAAGAATCAATGGAATTTGTGCATCATCGTGCACCACGGTCCACCTTCCATCTGAGTCCTGGGTGCGAATCCGTACAACTTGGGGAGCGCGGTAAGCAAGTGTGTTGCAAATTTTCGAAGACGTGTTAGAATTTAGGGTGCAGGACCACGCAGTAAGAATAATAACAGAACATTCTTGAAGTTGGTCACTGAGGCTGGGCTCAAACATTTAGGAGGATGGTGTGATTATGTAAGTAGCACGGAACGGAAGCGGTTTTCAACAGGGCTCCGTCGCAGTTGTACTGCTTCCGAGTCGATCAAATGGTCGTTGCCATCCATAATTCAAGCTCTACAACGCCCACCACATGTACATGTAGCGGTTGGTGGAAGCCTTCGTTTTTACATCATCAAGTGCAGACTGAAGCTTGCATTCCAGATGAGCTACCTAGGCATGGTGTCTAGCTTGTAATTCCACGAGAACGGCCTGAACATGTTCCGAGATTCGCGTCATGTCAAACGGCCCAACGACACGGTCTTTTTCTCGGGATCGAGTTGCTTCGGTGTGCTCCCCCATCATAATGAGCGTTGGCCAGTCACGCATCGGGCTGACAAGCAACACACCTAAAGACATGCCCATGTCCAAAGATTTGCATAGAGGGGCTGGATAATCTCTTGAAGATTGTCCTTCATCTCCTGGATTACTTTATCCTATTCACCGAGTAGCCCCTGCAATCACCGGCCAGCATTTACGTTGACGAACATAACTGTTATGGGTGATGCTGGTCTCCCGAGAGAGTTACAGAGTCACGCGAGAAGAGTACAGACTGGATCAGGTCGCAGTGCGATTGAGGAAAAAGACTGGAGAGTATGGTACCAGTAGTTACGGTTTAAATAAGCCTGTGGTAGGCCTATCTGTGATTTCTCCGCAGTCAGTCAGGCCTGACAGTTGAGATCAGTCGGGGCTGTCACATGCACTATTTGGTAGATATGTACTTGTTACGCGGCGGTAGCAATACGGTTGCGCAAACCTGGCCGAGTCTGAACCAGGACGATCATGAACAAAAAGATCTAGTGCGTGGAACAGCTAGGAAGTCAACTCGACGATGTAGTCGTGTTCATGTCTGTGACGTTCCCCCTTTCCTCGCTCGTGTTTTCGACCCTATTGGCTCTCCAACCTACAAGCGGATCTTCCTCCATATGACCTCAGATCTGCGCACTTTGCCACAGATTTTGCACAGACTCAGATCGGTGATATCAGGCAAGAAAATTATCGTATGTACAGCCAAATATAAATATACCAGTCACCGTTCACCTGCAGCGTTATCTGTTCCCATCATAGAATGGCCAGAACTATGACATTAGCGCCGTGTAACGATGAGACTGAGTCATTGGATCTTGGTATTGTTGGCTCCCATGGCAGACAGCCTCCGATATACCGTGAAATCTGAATATCAAATTGATCAGCTGTTCTACTGGGCGATAATGGGCGCTTGAGATGAGGAGTCAGATCTTCAGATTCCAGAACCGATACTATTAACGGCTTACAAAATTTTCGCAACATCAAATCCATGGGACCTGCATGTCACATCTGTCCTTCTGAAAATCAGCGCTCAAGCCTGAATCATGGTCATGGATATACCCGTGTACTGTTAGCATTGCCATTGCCAGGAAGCAAGGTTTCTGGCTCTTCCATTTACTCGTCGAACTGTCACAACCTCCGGCGACAAACAACCCGATTTGTATGCCACGTTCTACTCAGTTTTGAAATAGGAAGTAGCTTGATGTCACAGCTGGAATCAAAACGTTAGACTGTTCTAGATCTCACGAATGCAGCACTTGGTTTGCGGTTTACACCAGTTTGTCGAACAAATAATACTATTTCTAACCAGGTCGACCTTGATGATATCATCACGGAGGCGATGCACCCCAAGCGCACGACGTGCGCCATCTTGTTCGATTAAACCAAAAACTAAGCTTTGCTGCGTTCGCAAAGCAGTTTACAGATCCATGAATTTCAAAATGTTAGACCGCTTTCGCCTGTGTTCCACTTAGCTTTGGGTTTACCTTAGTTTACTGGACAAATAGCACTTTTCTAACATTAATCCGGCTTGCTCGGACAAAAAGTCTCGGTCCCAATCTCCATGTTTTGTTGGACTGTATGTTTACTGATTCCAGTTATCCAAGAGATCTTGCTGGGACTCACATGCCGACTCACATGCTGCTTTTTCGGCTCAGGGAATATATCGGCAGTTTCCGACCATTGATTTGTTGAGTTCAGGTCGAGCAACGACCCCAAGCTCTGAGGCGGAGTAAGCCGGATTAGGAATATGCGTATATAAGATAACCAAGGGAGGGCCGAGCTAAGTGGAGCACGGGCAACAGCGGTCTAACATTTTAGATCTAGCTATAATATTTTATGTAAATTCAGTCGTAATTGTTCCCAGAGCAGAGCAATCCTTAAGTGTTCACATGATCCCTGTTCTGGCGAACAGTCGATTGTCATAGGGACCCCCTGGTAGCGTGACACCGGCAACGCCGGACAGCGGATTCTGATGCTGTGTTACTTACTCCCACAGGATGCAAAAGATGGAACAACCCGGACTGTCAGTCTCCCGCCCATGTCGCGGAGATGAAGGCGTTACAACTGAGGTGAGTACTTCAAGACATTTAGCTGCCGTTTCTCTGCTTGCACTATGTACGACACTAATAGCATTCGGCATAATAATTGGCCTCATGACAAAACAAAGAATTAAGGGTATCTATTAGTAGATCACAGAAGCCGGATGACCACGATCCAAAGGGACTCTGGGCCATGACCGTCGCAGGCTGAGATTGAACAAGTCGCCGACAAAAAATCCACGAGGTGGAAGATCTTAGGAGTCTTAGTAGTAAATGATACCATTCTTTTGCTTGCACAGGGATGAGGCGACACTACTAGTAGTTTGACAACAAACATGGAAGACACAGATTCGGACAAAAACTTCCAATCTGGTGTCGGAGACTCGCGAAATTTTGCTGGTGACTCAAGGCGGTGAAGCTGATTGCTGAGGTTCTAGAATCTAAACCGACGCGAGCCGAGACCCCCTGCGAACGCGTCGACAGCGTCACGAGGACAGTGGGAAGCAGGAGGAAGTCCACTGACAGGATGTGAGATCTGGGAAGCTTTGCTACGCGGCGGATGATGGAACACATTGCGATCCGCTTTACCACACAGCAAGCATCTGGTATGCATGGGAGCTCATGAATTTTCCATGGGGGAGTAAATACCTGGACTGCTTTCCACGTGAATCGTGGCGTCCGCCACCGATCATCGGGCTGTATCGAATAGGACCCCATCTGATTACGAATCGCAGCTCAGTCTGTACTTGGAGCGTAAGATAGATATTGCGGTTCAAGTTTTCTTCTTTTTGTTTCGTCTCAGGTCACCGAGCCTTTACGGAACGAATTTCTCATTTAGGTGATCTGAGTCCAAATAAGCACATCCATCAATAAATAATTTTTAACAGGCTATCTTATCATATATGGACATGTGGACATTTTAGAATATTATTGAAAATGAAATTACCCATGACATTCTCCTATTGTAGTATATTACGCTAACGGTATATACCATTACTATGCTTGAATCTCGTCACCCTGTACTCCACCTTCACGGGGCATAACCGCTGTCGAGACCAGACCCGTGCCAACCTTGTTTCAAGCCCGTTTTTGGATCCGGTTCTATTCCCTACTTGTCACTTGATGTTTCCTGGGCCTTATGACACGTCACTTCCGCCCAGGAATTATTGTCACCGGGAGGCAAACACCCGTCCTATAAGAAGCTGAGCAAGGACCCATGATTTTAATCCCATCCGCGACCCCTCCCCCATTAGGCTGCTATCATGAAGGACCTGCCAGTTGAACTCGTCGGTGTCGTGGTCGAGAACATATCCTCTACCTCTGATCTCCTTTCACTTCGATCCGTCAACTCTACATGCCATCATCTTGTCACGCCACACTTATTCCGCGAGATACACATCCTCAATAGCGTAGAAAGCGCACAAAAATGTCGAAGCATCCTTGCTTCTCCCTCTCTCGCCATTCACGTACGCGAGGTTGTCTATGATCAACGCGAACACGCGCGATTTTGTCTTCTTCCAGCTAGCGCTCAAGGTGATGTTCCCTGTTGACCGGTTTCCCTTTCCTAACAACTGACATTATCTGCAGGCGTCTGTGATGAACTCGAGATCGCAGAACTTGAGGACGTTCTCACGGAGACCTTCTGTTCGCTTTCAGGTTTCAAGAGCCTCGAGAGCGTCGTCCTCAGCTTTTGGCCTTCATTCCGCTCCCAATATGGCTCAGAAATCCACGAACACCCTTTTTGGTTTACCAACCGCCAGATCGCTGTTTTGCACGCAGTTCATCATGCGTTAAAATCATCCTGCATTCGCTCCCTCACGCTGAACAATGTCATTCTAATGTCGTCAGCCTGTTACGACTTTGTCTCGTCTGTGACGAAGTCTCCCTTGCATCACTTCTCCATGTCCGTCGTCGCGAACTCGGAGCTTGGTGCCTGGTCAGGCTCTAAATCTCTCAATGGTTCACTCAGCTCGCTGCTTCCAGCCTCGAATCCCAACTTGAAATCCCTTGTCTTAGGGAGTCCTCAAGGTCTCTATCACAGTCTCAACACACAGCTTGGCTCTTCCCATTACCCTGCACTCGAGACACTCGTTCTTGAAAACATTGTCTTCGATCCTACTCCCTCTCCTGACGGCATTGAGGAGTTCATCGTTCGTCACAAGGCGAGCTTACGTCGTCTGGAGCTTCGCTCGTGTTCTAGCTACGTGCCCAGCACAACAGCCCCTATCCGGAAGTGGTCCACGATTTGGAAGCGCCTTGAAGAGGAGCTCGTCTTCCTCACAGAGGTAGTGGTCGGCGATGCTCGCCAGGGTTACGCGTTACTCGACGGCACTCGCGGATACATCCCACACCCGTCACTTCCAGTAACTCCCGCTGAGCTTGCCCAAGAGGATGAAGAACTTTACTTGCAATTTAGCGACCGTGTGAACCTCCGATCGATTCTCGCTAAAAAATATCTTTGAACGTTCTTTTCGTCTTCTTGTCCACTCATACTCCATGGTTCTCATACTCCACAGTTCCATTCCATTTTTTTTGGTCGTGATGGACAGCCGCATTGATTTCTCAGATCCTTTATCTGTATCATTAGTGTATTACAACAACCGTGTGTCAGTTTTTTGTTCAGATTTATCACTAGTAACGCTTTGTCCGGCACACAGTTCTAGAATGATGCAATATATCACCTAGATGCCTCCAACGTTCTGGATAGTAAGAGTATATTCAAGGATAGCTTGATGTAGAGATAAAACCAACTTATCTCCACCCGATTATACATAAACCACTAATCTTCACTCCCGCAGCAACATAACGCCGACTCACCCCATCTAGCAACCATCGACAAGATTTATCATTAAACGGTGGGTATATCGATTCCGTTGTTCGAACCGCGTGTAGGTTGGCGCGGTATGAACATCATCTAGGGAAACCTTCTCCGCAGTCCTTTCATACACTAAGAGGGTTGATTTGATGCACGACTTCGGAGGACGTAATGCATTCCTGGCAAGTACAATGCTGCACTCAGTGACGATACGTCTTCCGCCGCAGCAGCTTCTGTCGAAGAATGTAGGTATTACGAAGGCGTGTCCGCAGCAACCGAACATCGCAATCGAATGTTTCAAGAATGCAGGCTGCGATCCATTCAAAAGGCGTGTGATATTGTTAGGGACAGATTGGGTCACACTCCACATATACTGCGGGTGTTGTAATCAAAGTATGACTTTAAGACCGAGATCGATCCTCGCGTGCCAACGGGATGTCGCGGGTCACCCAACATCTTCGCGGGTTCTGTCTTGTTGATTGCTATCTGTACACAGTACTCCGACTGTGACTTCTTCGCGAACGCGAATGTTTTAATCGAGATTCGAAGGCGAACTCTTGATCCGCGGCGGGCTTGCTAGTATATTTTTATCATCAACGTTACAACACACCACGGAGCGGTAGATATGCCTGTCGGTTGACAAAAGCAAATTGAACCTTCTCCGTCCGCAGCACCACGCAATTGCAAATGTGAAGGTCTTTCGCCACGTCTCGAACTCATACGCGGTTGATACGCCTTCAAAATTGGGGGTCGTTTTGGTTTCCCGGTCTGAACTTTGGGATTTTTTTTCGCAAACCCCGCACGGAACGGGCGACAAGGCGGCATTGGCCTACTCTTCCCATGCTTTGCGTTCGAATGAGATTTTTTCCCTTGAGAACTGCTTTCCGTAAGCTTATCGCTCTGGATGTGACTTTCCTCAAGTCATTTGAGAGTTCTGATTGGATTGACGAAAAAGGAAACGACTGTTATAATCCGAAAATTTTACGTGGCAGTGCTGCAAATCGGCACCGGGCTATGTAAATTTGCGCGTTTTTTATTGTCGGGGGTTTGCAGATACGGGATGATAGGAGCGCAGACAGTACTTGTCTGGTAACTGGTGAGCTTGTCAGGCTTACACTGTTGTAACAATCCCCCGCGTGTAGGGACAATGAGTCAGGGAAGAATAGTACTAGTAGATGGGAACGAACCATAGGATCGATTGACAAATTGTGTTCAGAACACCGTCAATCGCAATCCTTCGAGGCATGCCTGCGGTGTTGGTTGTATCGTGTGACATGTCTGTACAGCATTGCAAACAAACTCAGATGCGGCACTGGGTGTCAGTTGGTAGGCCCATCACAGATGATTGTGAAACTTTCCGCGAAACCGGTCATCGCCGCATCGGATATGAGAGGGTGTAGCATTTTTCCAAGTCATGATGAATTATGCCTACCCACGGAGTTCCGCAAGAAGAGCACCATAAAAGGTGTTCCGATACTCATGATAATACACACTCACGTGATGACGGAGGAATGAGTTTCCGGGGAGTTTGGTATCCCGTCAAGGTCACACTCCCTGGAGAACTGTTTTTCCAGGATCCCAAGACAAACTTCAATATTTAACTAAGGAGTCACCGGCGAGGGGTTGGATTATCTTCCTAACGTTGATCTAAGCGATCAAGTTTGAGATGTTTATAAGGAAGTACTAGTGTTAAGTTCATCGATAACGGGTGACAAACGATCTCAGACACAAGTTTTTATTCTCATGAAACGTTGCTCGTCTGGCATGCAACGATGTAGGGTGGTTTAATCGGTATGTGTAAATTTGTTACAGTCGCCTTTACAACGCTATTCCCATTTGGTCGAGCGTAGCATGATAATGATAACGGATGATGGCAAAAATCAGGAGCCAAAAATATGGCGAATCTATCGCCGTTGGAAGGGTGCATGTCGTCACCGGTGGATATCGATAACATATCAATAACGAATAGCATCGATTGAGTCCGAGGAAGTTTGTCTCAAAGATTTCATCGCGCCCAAGTTTAACCGAACAACATTGTTCTAGATCTGAATTAGAGGGAAAACGAACCAACTTACACAGGCCTAACATTTACATTCTCGAATATTACCAAAGCACGATTCGAATAATTGCGCTGTTGGTGGGTGTCCCGGAAGACACTGTGCGGTACGAGGGGCGAAAAATAAAATAAAAATAAAACGTGAGTCGGTAGGTAAACCTTTCTTTCCGTGATAATGACTCGGATATTATGGCGGCTACCCTCGAGGTCATTTCCTCTGAGCTATGCCTTAAGCTGGTGGCTTGTGGCAAGATTAAAGGTGCCGTGGTCCGTCAAGAAGAGGGACAGGCATAATTTTCGCCTCTTGGGGATACCCGTCAGTGATAAAAGGCGAAGCAACAAAGTCAATTGACCGTAGCGCGTAAAGGCCTGCAAATGCGTTCACTTACAATCTTGATTCGTCGGCCACCCCCAAGCGGGGCTTACTGCATCAGTTTTCCAAGTTTGAAAATTTCGCATATCCAATTGTGATCATCGTCCATACCGAGGGTTTGTCAAACTTACGATGAGAAAAACATTCCCCCTACCCAAACGACCTCTGGAAACGTCTGACGAATAATATTTAGCCGGCGAATAAGCGGCAACATTGGTCGCGTCGCCGACGGGATTTGGCCTTCTACACCTAAACCCACGCGTAGTGATCATATCTCATTTGATATGAAAGATTCAACGAAAATTTGGGCAGCTTGTTCCTGTGCGCATCTGCGGGATTGTTTGAATTCAAGTACAACACCATTTGACGACCACAACGGAAAGATATCAGATGTCTCCGTTTCCAACCAGTGTTGTAAAACCGGATACACTCGTCGGCGACATCAACCATCGTGTCAATTTCAGAATATGTTTCAGGGATAGCAATGCTTACTATTGAAAGGCGTGCATGCTTTCGTCAAACCTCTCACTTCACTACTACTGAAATATCCACGTTGATTATTGAAGAACGATACCGAAGGTCCACGACAAGTACACGCAATTTCGCATCCCCGATTTCTCCATTGTAGGGATCTGCGGAGCTAGTGATCTTGCGGTGTACCCTTGATCCCAAGGCTCTTTGAGAGCCACAATGTGCTGCTAAACGTTTACAGAGTTCACTTGCGCTTGCTTGGCTTGCTTTGCCTGAGTTCTCGGACTATGCGAATCGGGACCCTCTCTGGGTATGTTGCAAAGTCACCATGACGTGAATGATGTACCTGCTACCAGGAGCTCCTGGGGTAGAGTGAGATGGATGAACAACTGTCCGATGCGGAGCGTGCCGCTTTTTTTTCTGTCAAAACACATGCTAGTCCCAAGCGATCGTAGCGACGATACTCGCCTGGGGATATCTTGTTGGTAATGATGGATGACAGCCGACTGCTCCAAGCGTCGTTCGGACCAATTCCTACAGGAGTAGATATACAGGCCGTGGACCCTGGAAGCTTTTGCAGCGTCTTGGGATTGACTGGGTGGGGAGAGACAGTCTGTGTTTCTGACAGGACGGCAGAACGGTGAAGCGAATTTCAGTCCTTTACCTCAATGTGGCTAAGAGTTTGGCCATCTAAAACCAGATTCCGTCCCCTTTTCATAGGGTCGTAGATGTTGAAGTTCTTCATAGTCAACAAATCTTTGTCGATATTGAGTTGGCGGAGATACCACACCATCGCTCCGAGTGCCTCTATAGCGGGCCGACAACCAGCCAAGTCTCGGATGCTGGCTGGTACAGCCTCATTGAGTAGGCCGTCCTCGTCCACGGATACGTCCTCATTTCCAGAGAACATTTTGTTCAGTTCTGTGAAGGTCTGCTCGTACGTGAAGCCTTCAACATCACGAAGACTTGTCCAGAGGCACGACGACGGCAAGATGGCTTTCAGAAGGCGTGTTGTTGCCACGGACAAGTTGCCCTTGGGTGCCCATTTCAATGAGCAACACTCCGATAACAGAAGTAGAAGGAGACAGGCGCTACCTTGGTAAAGATCACCTCCTTTGGCCTCAGCTGCCTGATCATCGTCTCCAATTTCGTGAAGCAAACATCATCGTCGAAAGAGCTCAAATTGAACTGTGACGTCGCACTGTCCAATACACAAATGCCAAAACAACTACTTCTCTTGGCATCGAGGTCCTCGCGAATGGAGATGCAGTGACCGGCCTGTTCGTCCGTAAGAAGTTCCTCGTCGACGAGAGTTCCGTTTGTATAGACTTTGTTGAGCTCTCTGTTGGTGGGTCAACACCAAATCGAAGTTGATGTCGGGTAGCAAATACCTCCGCACGATTTTCTCCTTGCCTTTATCGGCAGTAGCTTTACCTTTCGATTTAGCCACGCGCATTTCTGCACCAAGAGCGGTCTCTGATTGATCAACCCGACCAACCTTGTAGCCTATTCGCGGGTTTAGTCAATTGGTCTGTTAGTGACAACGGTCTTCACCTTTTGCAAGGAATTTGCTACGTCATCGCTGAGACCTCAGTGGTTATATGCGTCACTAAAGCAACACTTACGCGGCCCAGAAATTGAAGGATGTCTCAGGAACGCCGACCTACAGAGTTTCTTATGAAAACTACACGAGAGTTTAGAGGCAATCTGCATACCATTGACATCTTCACTCGGTGGGTGAGCTTTAAATCAAACTCCCTGTGGCCGATACGCGCATCTTCTTCATACAACTGCAGACATGTCAGTTTAGA
Source organism: Boletus huronensis (assembly GCA_038093155.1). Lineage (NCBI taxonomy): Eukaryota > Fungi > Basidiomycota > Agaricomycetes > Boletales > Boletaceae > Boletus > Boletus huronensis. Next base: position 37,353 of record JBBPRS010000125.1, on the reverse strand, counting down.
TGATGCATATACGCATCCCATACGCACCTCTAAGAATTTCCTGAAAATTGATGAGTAAAGTTAGCGATCCACAGACAGAGGGAAGAAATCACTGTACCCTTTCTGGAAGAACAAGATCTTGAAGAATGGGTCAGTCGCTCTGGAAGATGGGAAAAAGAAAGATGGAGTACCGTATCAAAATGATTTTGCTTGATCTGACAACATAAGCCTCAGTGCACGCACAGGCAGAAGTATTCCAATATCATACCTCCCAAAACTAGGAAAAAGTTGTGGTTAGAGGTATACGTCACATGCTCTTGAAAGTCACCCACCTGCTTTTCAAATGGCGTGAATTCGAGCCATGCTTTTTTTGGGATGTACAGAGTACGGGGGTCGTACCCGGGTTCACCTGGATGTACACCATCCTTCTACAGACAATGTTAGGTGGAAAAAGCCCTGCAACGGAAAAGACTTACATCTCTGGCATCCACCAAGAAACTGAACGGATCCTCTGCAGCTTTCTTCCCAGTCTTCTTCTCCTGAGTGCGCTGCTCGGCTGCAGTCAAGAAATGGGAGGTCACGTTGCCGGCACTGGGATTCTCGGCGGGTGCCTTTTTGAGGGAGGGGCGTCCAGGAACCGATCTTTTTGTCTTGGGCTCGTCCTCGTCCTCGTCCTCATCGTCATCGTCATGATGGGAGGAACGTCTAGATGACTGTGTAGAAGTACTTCTTCGAGACGAAGCACGAGAGGAAGAACGGCCGCGTGGTTCCTCATCAGAGTCATCACGGACGATGAAGTCGTCGTCGTCGACCGGAGAACTGGAGCGTGATAGACGTGCTGACAGATGAAAATGAACATGGCACGAGTAACAGAACGCATAGATATGTACACACATTTGACCGGGGACTTCTTGAACCTTGACAAACGCAATCCAATTGAAGGGACAATACCTTGCTCTTCGTCAGAGGACAGCACTGACATGCGCGGCTTTTTGGTCCGACCTAGGAAATATACATCCTGTCAGGTGAACTCTCGGCAAGGCGACATGAAATATTAACTTCGGCAAGGTGATGACCTGTCATGATATTCAGGAGAGGAGGTGCGGTATACAGGAGATTTGCTGAGGGAGGTCGCATTTTCATCCTGGTCATCGTCGGAATCTGCGATGAAAATCTTGCGCTTGTGGCGCATCTGAGAAGTGGAAGTGAAGCTGGAGCAGTGGAATGGGAGAAACTTGGCGAGCTTACCGACTTGGCCCTAGTTGAGGACCTGACTCCCTGCTCGTCCGAGAGCATGTCCACGTCGATGGGCTCGCTTGTTGGAGGGGTGTCTTTGATGCTGTTCTCGAGGTCGGACGACGCGGAACCACCGCCCACGCGGGAGCGCACAGGCCTCGATGACACCGACTCGGAGGCTGGAGCAGCCGCTGATGCGGACACACAGGCCGGTTTTGTAGGTTTGGCACCGGGCTTGCCAAAAAAATTCATCAGACTCTTTTGTTTCATGTTCTCTGACGAGGACCGTTTTTCTGGGGCTTTTTGTGACGGCATGTTGGACGTTGAACGCGACGGTGAGCGCGCCTGGACGCGATAATGGGTCGCGTTGTTGTGGCATATTTGTGCGAGCCAAATATGGATCCGTGTTACATTGAACTACGGAACGTCCGAAGCCTTCGGACGTTCATGCCCCAATTTCCACACTAAACAAGTGCGACATCGTCTACAGTAACGATGGAACAACACGCTCTGGCAATCCTCGAACTGAACGATCTATGGAACTGGCGTGATACGAAACGGATCCAAGCATCAGGAAACAAGGTGACAAATTTCAGGTCCCCACTCCTAAACTTTTGTACTTCCTAATTGTGGAATCGCAAAGATTCGGTGGTGAGGTGTTGGAGCATTTCTGGAAATAACTCGAGACCTGTGATGAAAAACTGAAGAAAAATAGTCAGTCAAAAACTTTAATCACTCAATCGTAAAAATTTCGTTTGTCACAGTCGAAAGTCTGAAAAAGGAGAACTTCGTATCGGCGCAGAAGTCTTCCGAGCTGTTGTTTCGGGGATTAGATCCTAAAAATGTCGACTTCAAGCCTGTGTTAGACATGGCAGCAGAGTTCTTTACTCATCTTGATGTCGCATGTGAGTAATGCTGCCCAATCGCTTTTAGACGTTTGACGATCATCAATGCGGTAGTCATGAATCCAGGAGGGCGAAAATCCGGGACAAGTACTGCGTTTTCCGTCTGTGAGGTCGTCAACGAGGAGATGGACAAGCTCCTTCAACAAGTCAACGAAGAAGGGGATTTCGGAAAACGAAACCAAGAGCACTTAAAGGCATTAGTACGTATATGTTCATCTCGCAGCCATACCATCCTCTTTATCGCCGTACCGAGCAGTCGTTTAAACGTGGTGGGGAATGCTGTCTGTTGACTGGCAGGAAATTTGTGCCTTTCAATAAAGCTGGAATTGATCCTGTTCTCGCGCACACCATTCCAAATTCTGTACACAAAAGGTTTGCATCGAACTATTGCAATCACCACTGGTTTCCTCATAACTTTCATTTAGCCAGACACTCTGAACTGTATAGCTATGTTTGCCGGTGCCGCCGCAAGAGATGCCGTTGTGAGCCATCTGAATAACATCGGTAATGCCATGAATATGCAGCAGGATGCTCATACCTCATACGATAAATTGATGTGGGGAATCGAGGCAAAGGAAGAGGGTGGAGAGGTGGGATTTCATTCATACTTCATCATCATTGCTGATCCATTGATTAGATCAAATACTTGTTTTGAATGGTTCCCACCGATCCTAATATTGACACCCCGGGGCCGGGGTTCATCACTTTGAAGGAGGGCGATGAAATTAAGTTCGGAGAAGGACACGAAGGCAAGAAGCTCAACCGTGGACCCATCCCAATACTGTGTAACATCCAGCTGGCTATTGCTCGAGTTCTGAAGATGAGTGGTGCTGCTGATGTAATCTTGGAGTGGAACAGGAAGGACCATGCGGATGACGATGAATGTTATCGTCTCTTCATTGCCTTCGAAGAGTTCTGTGATATGTTGGATGCCAAACTTTTTTCTTTCTGGCAGAGTCGTGGTTGCATAGTTCTCTCCTCCGTATCAGAAAGACAGATGGAGCCTCACGATTTTTCTACACAAACATTGGATCAAGTTCCTCTGGTCCTCGATTATTAACTTATTATAGAACTTTGTAGTTTCAGGCTTATTTCGCCGTTCGTAAGGTAGACATCGTTGAAGCTTGACGAACATCGAAGCGTGACATTAGCGTGAAAAGACTCGAAATCAATCTACATAGAGGGTAACTAGCCGTACAGAAGTAGCTTGAAAAGAATCCGGAAGTGCCTCACAGTTTACATGGTTATTAAATGGAGTCGGAGAGCACATATGTTATTATTAGTGATGGCGAACGAATGGATAATATTCCAATGGCCTGGCAAGTGGACATTTTGTCCTCAGGATGCTTGCAATGGGCCCGGGTCCCGACAAACTTGGAGAGCAGTGGCATTTTCAACATTCTGAGGGTTACTAGAGTAGAATATAGTGTTTTTTTTATGGCTACTTAATAGCTGCCAGCGTGTGGGTGGCAGGTCGTACCCGAACGCAAGCACAAGCGCCGAGCCCCACCTCGCCGGTTCGAACTTGCTTGCCGAAAATGGCAAACGAGGCGCGCCTCGGCAAACTCCGATTTTGGATTTACAAGCACAGCTTGTAAAAATCCTCGAAGAACCTATCTGCCACATATTATCAAGGTCACATTTGTTCAATCACCCTTTCCAACTCCACCTTCGTTTTGCCAACACTCCTTTATGCTTGTGCTCCTTTTCCTTCTCCCCATCCTCGCCTCGGTGTTGCCCACCGCATTTGCCGCTCAAGGCGCAACTTGGTATTCCTATTTCTATCAATGGTTGATTGGTTGATTGACGATCACCTTCTCAGTAACATCACCAATCATTGCTCGTCTGACTACCCCTGCTGCAGTGAGCTTTATATCTGATATCTTTATTTACACTCTTTACAACCAATCAGGTGAATATGGCTTTTGCGGAGCTGGCTACGTCAGTCCCACCGGTTTCTCTTTAATTCGCCGTGCTGATCTGTAGTAGTACTGCCTAGGAGGCTGTGACCCCCTTAGTTCCTACTCCCTAACCTCCTGCACGCCCAATCCCGTATGCCAGAGTGCCAACGTAAGAAAAACACTCAACACGACAAGTCTGTTACTCACCTTACCGCCCAGTACACTCTCTCCGACACCTCCCGCATCCTTTCTAATTATACCTACTTCGATGGTAATGCAAGCGAATACGGTACGTCCAACCTGAATTCATGATGGAATAAATTCACATTACCTTCATCCAGACTGGGTACTCCAGCAAGGTTCCGTTCTCAATACAACCTCAGATGGAGAGCCTGCCATTGCTCTCACCCTCACCGAGCAAGGTGGTGGTAGTTTGCTGTCTTCCACCCGCTATGTCCACTATGGCAAAATCACTACTCGATGTATGTTCACTCCGCTTCCCTCCGTCTCATCTGACGCGCGTTTCTCAGTGAAAACCGGCCGTTGGGCTGGCGTTGTCACCGCATTCATCACCATGAGCAGCATCAAAGACGAAGTCGATTGGGAGTTCCCGGGCAACAAAACCACCGAAGGTCAAACTAACTACTTTTGGCAGAGCAACATCCGTGAGCTTGCCGACCATCCCCTCTTCTCTGTTCACAAACGAGTCTCGTAGCTTCCATTACCGATGGTGTCACCGCGACCGGCCTCACAGATACATATGGTTTTTGGCATGATTACGCCGTGCGTCCCTCTCGATGTGCCAGTAATGCGTTGTGATCTCAACATCCGCCATTAGATCGACTGGCAACCCGACTCCCTGACTTTCCTGGTAGACGGCAACGTCACGCGGACCATATTAGCTGCTGATTGCATCAACAATGTTACTGGTGTCAGCGAGTTCCCCAACACTCCCAGCCGTATCCAACTCAGGTACAGCTTCCTAAGAATAGATTGGGCGGGTTGAAACTCACGACTGATTGCATAGCCTTTGGCCCTCTGGTATTTCCTCAGAACCTAATGGCACTATCATATGGGGTGGAGGCATGATCAATTGGAAGGACCCCGATTATCTTTCAGCTGGTACGTTGCATCATCCACGTTTTCTCACCGAGGCTCACGATCAGCCAGGTCACTTCTATGCTCTCTATCAATCTGTCTCCGTGGAATGCAACGATCCTACGTCCCCTGGACCTGGAATTACCTCTTACGTCTACGGTCCTAACTCGACATTGGACACTCCGTCCATTGCTTTCTCCAATGTTTCAACCTTGATTAACGGCGCGGGGTCGTTCTCCGGTGGCAGTAGCATGCATGGTGTCCTCGTGTCTGGTGTCCTCGCCATCACGCTTCTCGCTCACTTTTTCTGATGCTACTGACGTCACGGATGAATTTTCGATTGGACCCACGGATTACCTCGACGAGATAACCTACTCGTTCTCGTTGATTTCCTTCTATTACACTATCCCCGCAAACACAGGCACCTACTTTTCTTGGGTGGTCCAGCGGTGCAGTGCTTTTTGTGTCTTTTTACCTTTGTTAACAGATACTTGCCTGTACCATATATTTATTGGACGAGGTTTTTTCTTGGTTTCCCTGCTTGTAAATCGTCGTGGATGCTGAGTGAATCACGTCAGTATGTGCGTCAGTAGCTTTGTTGTGCGTTGCTCTGGTGGACAAGGTTTGGAATGATCGCGATATAACATTAGGGCTCTTTAGCTTGAACGTCGACACCACATATGTCTACACGTACCCCAGATCGTCCGGAGCTCGACGAACATCAAAACACAGGCTTGACGATCGGGATGTGCACACCCTGATCATAAGCCCCGAGTGCGCCGGTTACAAAGTGCGGGATACAAGCCGTATTCGTGTTCGCGATCCCGAAACTCGAGCCTTCGTTGATCAACTCTCTGGTTCGGGCCAACATACAGTGATATTCTGTGAGTCAAGGAATGAGGACGAACGAAAAGTTCACGGCGAGGAATGTGGTCAACTCGACATCACAGTATTATAAGACATTTATCCAGGACTTTACAAGCATACATACAATTATTAAGAACAATCCTTTATACAAGTGCACAGTTCCAAATTATACAAAAGAAAGAATATACATGATCCCATATTATCACACCGAGAAGGCAATGTAGTGGGTGGAATCGGGCTTGAAGTTATCGCGCGACGAACGAGGTGGGAACGAGGTTTTCCGAATTTTATTGCGGCGAGCATGAAAGCATCTTGACGGACGTGCGGAATTCCAATGGCAATGGTCCATAACCCTAAGCATACGAGGTATAGGTGTTGGCACGGCTAAGAGACGAGTGCGATGTGCGCAAAGGCCTTGGCGGACGACCATCATGGCTCCAGCTAACATCAGGTCGAAAAAAAGGATTGTTGACGTTAGCACGAATTACTTACTTCGAACTCGTCACAGAACTAGACCTAGAGATAGCGTCTGTTATGTAGGGCCTCATGTGCGCTGGAAAAGGTTGTGGAGCAAGAGTGGCGTCGCTAGGTAGTCCACTCGGGGTTGCTGCACTATAGCGAGAGTTGTATATCTGACCTCCCGTGGAAAAGCGTGAACCTATATTGAAAGGAATAGCGAATGGGTTGAGACCGATGTCAGAGGATTTTCCGTGCCCCAGAAGTGACCCAGAAAGGAACGGAGAAGGCCTTGTGTGCGTCGGCATGCCTGCATCGCAAATATAGTGAGCCTCGATAGGATGTCCAGCATATGACTGAAATTGTAGCGCCTCTTTCGCTTCTTGAGCACTCGAAACATTCACGTATTCAACCATAGCTGTAATGATTGTGTCTAGGGGACCGACAGACGACGATCCGAGGATCTTGATGTCTTTGATGGGGCCAAACGGATAAAAAAGTGGGTGTAAGTCTGAGACCTGTGTGAACAATATGGTAGATAAATTGGAGACCAGCAGTTTCGAGGTCGGTATGTGGGTAGGTTCCCAGTGATTGTTTATCTGGCCCTCTGATCCGCAGGGAAGGGAATGAAGCGCAGTGGCATCTGGTTCAGAGATAGAAGGTGTAGAGATGGCGAGCATCATCGTGCGATCCGCTCCATCCAAGAAACCTGTGGTATACACAAATTAGAAAACGTTAAATCATAGGGGGCCACAGGACCTTGGGAACGTTGGACTACCGCCCACGAAACATCAAGCATATGTCCCCTGAGGAGAATATTAAGGAAAGATTAAGTGAAAAGTAAGTTAAACGAGAACTTTATCTGTGTGCGCGACAACGTATCCATCGCTGCCTTGGCTTCTTGATGGGTTGACATCACAATAAAGCCACGCCGACGAGAAGCGCTGTCCAAGGTAGCCAGGATGACGGAGTGGGCCACAGTTCCATAGGGTTCAAAGATCTTGATGAAATCGGACCTAGAGATGAACGGGGACATTGGAACTTATACGTTTGTGTGAATAAAGTATCTCACTTTGTGAGGTCGAATGGTAAACCGAGTACGTAGAGGTTCCGACGCCGGTCTCCCTTCGAGGGATGCGTGCGAGGATACATTGCGGACTGAGCAGAACATAGAACAGAGCTTTAAAACGCATACACGAGTCAGTTCCAGCAGGATGTTCTGCACCGGATACTTGCTTTTGGTTTTCGGCGCCCCGACCGAGACCTTCCTGCGAGTCCCTGAGAGCAACGATATCGCCATGTGCTGTGGAGTTTACTCTCTTGTTCTTTGTGAGAATTTCGGCGTGCATCGTCGGTTCGTTATAGCGATCTTCGGGTTGTCGGAGCTGGCCTAGTGGCAAGATGAGCCCATCGATTGGGATCAACTATCAGATCTTCTCACCACATGTCATGACATTGGCTTTTAGACCGAGGACTACGTTTATGCCCTCTCATTCCAAGATGCGCCAAATCACTGAAGCTTACCGCTATGTATTGTTTGGTCAAGGACATCGGTGTATGTGTCGCGATTCATTTTCGAAGATTACCGAATGAAAGGAAAGGAAGAGAATCAAAACAAAATACACTGCTGTGCTGAAGAAACTGAGCGAGACTGATTAAAGGGCGTGAAGCAAACTGGCTGACGGAGACGAGAACAAAAACACGCGGGAACCTCCTTGCACGGTTCAACCCTAATTTATCCTACGCGTCAAGGTCACGTGCAATTATTTCTTTTTTTCATAGATTGATTGTCGGCGACGTTCAAGCTGGCATACCCAGGTTCCCACGCAACGGTCCTGGACCGATTGGACCGATTTCGGCAGATTCGTCGTGGCAGGCTCTGCGGCGAGGTTCTAGAAATTACCAAGGGGTTGCCGCCTCGGCACACCACAGCCTTAGCACGGAGGCGCTACATTTTTTTGTATCACACCAACAAACCTTGGAATGTTACTTTCAAACCCAGCATAGATTTCCAAACTCAGGTATGCTACACTTTTGTACTACAAGTGTACTAGAACGACTGAGTAGGACTATCATTATGTTGGTAGGTGAGCAAAATATTAACTAAATGTGCGCGGAGCACTCTGTACCACGAGCACATTGAAACTACAAACCACAACTGTAATGTGTATCCCAAACCCGGACTAGGTTTTCAAGCTCAGCATGCCACGCCCTTGAAAGCTTGACCAGTGTACAGTGATGGTAATGTCAAACTCAGACGGGATTTTCAAACTAGGGGATCCCGGCGTAGCCGTCTTAAGACCTTGCTTGCCAGCTCTCGACAGTGCAAGTGCCAGTCAGACGATAGGATTCTGATCACTGAACGTGAAACGTAAAATCCGGCTCTAGCCGGATCAAGATTGAGAGCCTCTACTGCTCGCAACGACAGAAAATGAGCGACACGGCTAACTCCGGATCAAGATTTTACCTATTTATATCCTTATTTGCGCTTGTTTTGAATCTGGACACGAAGTGATGAATCATACACCTTGCTTTGCAAGCAAGGTAACTCAGGCTAGGACCCAATTGGCTAACCGCGATAGTAAGTTGGAGTGCCGAATGGAATACGGTGCAAAAACAATGCAAGCGCAAAGAGGCGATGTGAAGACATGAAAAACACGACAGTCTGATGGTGAAATCAGACAGATTGTCATTCTAATACCCTCCGTATTGCTGCCCTGAATAGAATTTTCCGCGTGCCGACGCCGACGCCTGAGAAGCTTGCCTACCAGTCGGCTCGCCACCCAGACGAATCTTCTTCAAGCACCGTTGCGCACCCCAGATTTTTTAGCCTAGGTAAGATGCCACGACGTTCTCGTCTAGTCCCTTATCTCGCGTGTATCTTGAGTTAAAATGGGACGTAAGAGCAGCCATGTCGAGGAGCCTTTTCTATTGTTCCTCACTTGCCCCGTCCACGCAAGTGGCCCTGAGACGTGCCGGATACGAAACGGTCGACGAACTTTCAGGTGTTTCGGCAGAAACCTTGTCCAAAGGTGAGGATGTCAGCACTTGACTCAATTTTCAGTGTTGGTGACACGACCAAGAACTCGGCATCGATATCGCGGACTCTCAAGCTTTGATCACCGCGACGCAAGCTCCAAAGGGGATACCCTTGAGCCAGTCGGTGGCCTCATTGTCTCACTCAAACATTTTGAAATGCAACTACCGTGCCGTGAATAAGATCCTCGGAGGTGGGCTCCCACGAGGCCACATATTGGAAATATCAGGTCCTCCGGGCAGTTTCAAAGAGTCTCTTGCACTAGATTTTGTGCGGAATTTTGTGGAAGCCGACGAAGGCGTCATATTCGTTGGTGAAGCATTTTGTAATGAGGCTCCCCTATTCCAAGAACGCTAAGTCGTCGTATGCTAGATATGCAGAACATGACAAGTCCAAAGGCCATTTCCGGGTTGCTCGCAGGTAATTCATGTGCTCGTTTGATGCAAGGATGCACAAAAAAATTCTTTGTAGATACGGCCTCACCCCACAGTCAAGAATTGATACGCTATGCTCGGTTTCACACATTACCGGACCTCGTAATATTTATGCACAACCTTATTGCGGAGCTCCGCCCAACGGTGGGTATTGCAAATTAACACCCGCATCTTAGCGAACTGACTGATAGAAGACGGGACTACTTGTCTTGAATTCAATTTCTTTCCCCTTCCAATCACATCCGGATCTTGCACCGTCCAGGAGAACAGCATTAATGGGCATTATCCGACAAACCCTTCTTCAAGCATGTGTATCCAACAATTTGACTGTAGGTGAATGTGGTTTCTCTAGAACAAGGCACTTACGTGTTCACCAGATCGTCGTTACTTCGCAAATGGCAACTAAGATGCTCAGCGGAGACGGATCAGCGGCCACTTTCGACACTGGAACAAAGGCCGTAATGATGCCTCAGCTAGGTTCCTATCTCTTGATCGATGGAGATTGCAGGCTGAAGCAAGCAAAACATTTTCAGGACCTGACTACCTGCCTTCTGGACGATCGTATCGTCTCGTGATCGTACCGCATTCAAGAATGGCAGGGTAATGTGATTCCACCTTAATTCAATTGCGGTGTACTGAATCCATTCCAGGGGGCTACGTCTCCTCTCCTCTCCAAGCGGTCCGCACCCACATGACGCCTCACAAGAGAATTACGCGCTAGTGAGTACAATTTCCGTGTGATATGCCAACCGATCGATGGCAGGGAGCAATCCAGGAAGGTTCATAACGGATATGGAATGGTTAAATTTGTGAGACCCATTTCAGGATAACCAAGCTATACGATCACGAGGTCTTCTCGGGTAATAATGTCAACTGGCGTTACGATCATATCTAGCTTCCAATCGCGGTCCGTCATTGGAACTTGCCCTGCCTCCAGTAGTTGCTGCTGGAGAGACAATGCAACTGACCTGCGTGAGTATGATGTTGAGAGAACGTAATAATGAGCTACCCAAAAGAGGTCGCGGTCGCTTGGCGCCAACATAGGAAGAGATGAAACGGTCGTAATAACCTTTACCGTGACCTAATCGTGATAGAGATGAATCGAACGCGACACCTGCCAATGGGTGGGGTAAGGGGCGAATTCCGGTCACCGCCCTGCCTCGCGGAAGATGAGGCTGTAACACTGACCTGGCAGGATGATCAAGTCAAGGTCTTCACAGGATACATCTAAGACTGGCAAGAGGCGAGATTCAGCTATCGATGAAACGACGAGGCACCCAAAGACACATACTATTCTGTCGTTTTCCGCTTCTCCATTCTGTCGCAGCTTCAGGGATACCCCACAAGCCGACGGGGAGCGCCCGAAGGTCTTCGTCATCGTATAGCCTCACGAAATTCATCTGCCCATCTTTGGATGCAAGGCTCGGCACAAACAACATTTTCCCTGCGTTTGGCTATACCACATGCTCACACGGACACGAGAGAGATTGGCACCCGTACCATTGTCCGCCAGGATATCCGACACCAATGCCGTGGTCTGCACCTCCGCCGTGGGCATGCTCAGGTAGCAGCTAACTGTTTTGGAACGTTTGAAAGCCGGGAGTTCGATGACCTTGGCCACGATCGCCTCTGCTACATTCAATGGCATCGTCGTATCAGTCACATCAATCCCGCAGACCGGAACGCGTCAATGTCGATAGTTACACTGAGATTGCAAGTCCGACTGCGTGAGATCGCGAAGCGTTTTGGCCATCGACGCCCGAAGGGCTTTTTTAGCGGATTTCAGCACCGTGATCGACATTATTGGGGGGGGGGACTGTTCTGAGAGCCAGACTGGTCTGGAGATTGCTGTGAGAGATACTAGTAGTTCTCGACGAAACCTCCCCGGTCACCGGTTTGCTATACTATATGTAGCTGTGGCCCGACAAGTCGGCTCGGCATTGACCGTGGCATGTCAATCAACCCGTTCGCTGAGCGGCTCCTGGACCTTTGACCTATTGACGACCGCCACGGGGATTGCGCTGAACGTCGAGCTGGGAATATCCCAAAGACTACATGCAACGAACTGAGCCAACGCCGCCCGTAGCACCTCTTGCGCGAGCTCCCACCGAACCGCCGCGCGGACACCGCAGTCGGGCTCCAGAATTCTACGGATTCGTCGCTTGGTCGTCTACGTCCGTTTTATTCGTCGTCTATGTTCTCTGGGCACTCCTGCCAGACGAGTATATTCTCTGGCTAGGCGTTAATTGGTACCCAAGCCGGTGCGCAAACTCAATCGCATCAAGAAAAAAATAATATAACTCATAAAGTGACAGCGAATGGTCATTGCTCCTGCCTGCATACTCCATTGTCCTGGTCCTCCTCACATACTTTGTATACTTTTCTCTCGCAATCGGCCATACCCCCTCATTTAGTGACGTTAGCGCAATAGTGGGTGAGACAAGCACTATGTATAAATCGCGGTAAATGCGTGAGCTAATCAATTTGCCAGACGACGGAGGCCATCTTCCAAGGCCCCTCGTTACGCCTAATCCGTACCTCAAGTATGCCGACATAGCAATCGTGCCAGAATTATATGATATACCTATCGGAATTGTGAATCGTGTACTCTACGGTCCCAAGATAAATGTGATACACAGACGGTCTCGATAAATATGGTGAAATACACCCAAAGCAGTATAATGTGTCTAATTGCCATAGCGGATGCCTGCCAAGCTGGATTATAATGGTCATATGGTTCAAGAAATCACTGGTGTGAAACGTGACACGGAACATGGGGAGCCCTCGCACCGTTTGAGCGTTTGTGTTGCTTATCAACCTCGTCGAGGGTCTTCCCTATAATTCGTATAAGTGCCGGAAAATTCATCGGTCGCTCTGTTACAATCGCTCTGGTGCTGGCGCGCGTCGGCGACGCTCGAAGACGCAACTTCATCGTGATCATCATCGGAACCATTTGACAGGGTGGACGACGTCGCCGAAGACATGCTGGCTTGGAACGTGAGGCCAGTACGTGAACCACCATGTACTGCTGATGACGATGACCCTTGACGATGCCACTCGCTTTCATGGGGTGATGGGTGTTGAGGAATCCATCTATACCTCGACGGTTGCCTTCCCGCATCATGGACCTGGGTTACCATCGGTTCTTCGAATCCGACCGCAAAACGGGGGGCGGAAAGGACGTCGGTCGACGATGGATTTATCCCGTGGGTACGTAGATGTCGCTTCGCGTTTGATCGGACAGCAAAGCTTTTTTCACAGTTTGCTACCTTGCATTTGTAGGCTAAACGCAAGGCGGCTTAGCAGCTACTCGATGTCGACGACGTACAAAAGACATACGCTTGGCTCCCGAATGGGAATTCATATGCGTAGCCAAGCCGCTTGGCCGAGGGAACAACTTCTTGCATTGCTTGCACTGGTGCATTTTCGACTTCTTCTGCTGCTTGGTACCGGAGGGTTTTTGATCGCTGACACGGGAGTTCGTGGGGCTGTACGACGACGGGCATGGGACGCTATTAGGGGAGGACACCGGCACGCGGAACTGGCTTGTTGTGATCACCTTTTCTCTGTCGCGCTGGAGCCTCGTGCTATGACCCTGGAACGTTGCACCTCCGAAAGAAATCGATGATGGGGACGGAAAAGTCGAAGAAGGGGACGGGTGCGTGTCCTCTGACTCGTCGTCCGCAACGATGTTCATATCCAGCGGACTGCGCAACATATGCCCGTTCTCAGGGTCGTCGACGGGCTGCAATACTGTCTGAGAAAGCTGAAAGGTCATGACAGATGGTTGGAGTGCATGCGCGCGGCGCATATGATGTGGGGATAGGTCGATGTTCCGTGATGACTGGATCTGAAACTGATTCATCATCGGGGACATTCGGGTCACTTCTTCGACGTCGGAGTCTTGATACGACTCATCAGAGGTGCTCTCCGGGGGCTCGCTCACTGGGGACCTCAGTATCCTCGGGGGCGACTGGATCCAGGGGGAATACCCCATTTGCGAATGGGAGGGCTGGGGTGTCTGTCAGATATTTTGACAAAGAGCGAGCTCGCTACCTACCCAGGAGCCTCTCCTGAATGCCTGGGTCCCATGCAGGGGTGCATCGACGATATGCAGTGTCGAGAGGTCGCAAGAAGAGAAATTATGGAATCCGGACAGGTCGCTAGCGTAGGGCGATAATGCGTGCGATGTGGTGCGCTGGGACGACTCAGGATACGCAGTGGAATGGGGGGCCACGGGGGGGCTCTCGTGATCGAACGTGAGGGGTCGTGGCAAAATATCAGAGTCCAGTTGAGTGGTATCCTGACCGGGACAGGAGTGCATGAACTGAACGCTGATATTTTGTGCGTTCTCGCCGGGGGCAAGATAAGGGTGAAAATGGGGTTCGCAAGGGAGAGGTGCCAAGAGATGGGGAAGTATATTTTGTTCGTCCGAGCTGGAGGGTTGTCTCGAGTGGGGGATGCGCGAAGCCCCGCTTGAAAAGTATATATTACCGGTTGAGTCACCCATGTGGGGGGCAGGGAGGGAGCCTGGAGGGGGATCATCCTGTGGCCTCTTGCGCACGGGTCGAAGCGAAGCGGGCACGTACCAGAAGATGCTAGGCACTAACCTAATATTCACCGTGGAAAAGGGCACAACCACTGGCAATAACAACAAACGGCGGAACTTCTCTCGAGTTAGCTGCCTGGGACAAGTCTGATATGGCGGCGAAGGGAGGCTTGGGGGGCGAGCAGAACGGCTCGAGGGCTCAGATAAAAGGAGCAGGGCATGGTCGCAGCACGGATGGTAATAACAGGACATGAGGAGAAGTCCCTCCGGCGAGTGAGATGGCGGGGCCTCTTGCAACCATGCTGGATGTTACCACACCGTAAAAAGTTCATCCCCCGGTTTGGACAACCTATCCCTAATTGACACATCTCTGTCCTAATTAACAGCCCCATGAAACGCGAACGGCAAGACTGTCAGATAAAGCGAGGCGATTGTTCGTGAACGCCCCCTGGCGACTGACAAATCATCCGACGAGTCCAGATGCACAAAGTTCACGTATCAGCGAGGCAGTACAAGCCCCCGATCCCTGCTTGGAAGAGGAAGCAAGACGATGAGTACTCATTGGCTAGTATTATTACCACCTGAACCGGCCTCCCCGGCCCTGGCTTTCACGACGCGGCTCTTGATGGACATTCAGCATCGGTCTTCTGTTCGCTGCCAGTCAGTGGCCAGCCTGAACCAGGCTCTCGGATTTTACAACTCCGCGAATGCAGCGTGGCGAGTTGCTCGTTCCATTGCTCCACCTACGCCTACTCCGAACCGTGCTCCGTAAAAACTACGCCCCCCTAAAGGATCACAAGAGGAATAGCCCATGCAGACACAAGTCCCACTCCAAATTCCTTATCGCTGCCTGCGGAGGCGATCGCGACCACCGCTTGGAGAGATCGTTGTGCCCACCCGATCACCCGGAACTTTGCTGGACAGAATGGATACAGTCCTGGCCCGGAAAGAACAATCCTCTATTCTCGGGACATTACGCCCAGTGCTCTTGGCTCCAAGCCTCCACTTCTACGCCTGATTTCCGGGTATGAACGGTCATCTCATTTGTGCACGAGTAATCCAAAAATTAAAATCCACAGCCTATTGGTCGCGCAACGCTTACCTCGCCTGCGTAAACCCATCCGACGCAGCTACCTTATCAGACTGCGTCCCGTCTCTCGCCAGCGGTCCTCACCCCACGTGTCTCACATTAAACTTCGAGGTTTGGCCAGAAAAGTTCAAGGCTTTTCTGGGGTTTGAAATCGCGTGAAGTACGTGAGGCCCCACGCTGTTTGGTGGCGCAGACCACGGCCGAGACCCGTGCCCCGATTGTCTGCCATCAGGAGTGACAGTTGTCTCAAGACGTCTAAGCATAGGTAATTTCTACCAAATGTCAGCGTCTGACGAACAAACCACGAGGTTACTCACGTGGGCCGGCTGAGGCTCCTCTTTCATGGCCCACTTATTCCACCATCCGTTTGCCACGGTATGCATCCGCGTTTCGCGTGCACACACGTCCGCGCCGAGGTTCTGCGGTATCGTTGCGTCAATGGAGACGGTCCCAGTCATCCCCCCTAAAGTCTCGCGACCGTCTAGTTGCTCGACTTCGTCAGTTGAGCACACACTAAGTATGTCCTTGAGGTCGGGACCACCGATATCTGTTTCATCCAGTGGAGGGGTTCCGCGAACAAGAATCCTTCCCGATTCCTCACTGTCACGGTGTGACATGCTGCGCATATGAAACCATGGTGAATGCCGCTTGATCGCCAGAGGACTTGACATGACATCAGCACCGAAGTCGTCTGTGCTCCCATGCCGCCGCGATGTTACCCCGAATGGATGTGCAACGGGAGAAGAGAGGTCGGGGGTAGCTAATCGGAAATATGAAGGGGGTGGCGACATATATCCATCCTCTTGATGGATAGGGTCGGGTGGTTCGTCGAGATCACATTCAAGTTGACGACAAGGATTAATATTCTCTTTTCCATGCGTTGTGATGTCGTCTCGATGATGCATTTTTAAAGAAGTATTTGAAGCTTCAGGGAGCTCGTCAGGGGTGGAAGACGGGAGTTCCTGCCTTACGGCACGAGGTACGTTCGGGCGCGATCGCTGCACCATATCGGAGCCAGTGCATTCAGTCTTGATCCGTTTGGCAGCCGAGTCATCATCTAACACGCCACACAGTGTCCTTTTACCGCTGTTTCTCCCCGTTTTCCTCGTGGGTGCCGAATTACTGCGTGAGAGTCCTGATCTGGGATTAGGAGCTGGGGTGTGGTGAGTGGCAGATCAGCACGAGGGGTCCAATGTGCTTCTTACAAAAGAAGCGTAAAAGGCCGACGGTACCATGGTCTACTTTAGACTTCTCTTTGCCTTTGTCGGTACTCGGACGATTCAGATTATCGAAATGAAGCGGGAGTGACTTCGATACGCGAGGCACAAAGCCCGGATTGATATCCACTATTGGCAAAAGTGTGATCGGATTCAAGTCGCCATCCGCTAGCTTTTTCGCTAAAGAAGGTTCCAAATTGCTGGCATTATCGTCATCACCTGAACGCGGAAACGAAGAAAAATATCGCCACCTGCCGATATAAGCCTCAGTTTCGGCATCCATGACATCCTCCACGGCGATCTCCGTCAGGCAAACGAGCTTCTCGTTCAGAGGGCAATAAACCCGCTGGTGCAAAAATGCCTTCTCGGCCAAGTCGAACGCCTCGAGGTATCCCTTTGGCACGGCTTTCTTCCCTTCCAGTCTCAGGGCTCTTACGAGCTGGTCCACAGTGCGATACTTTCTCAGCAGCGTCCACGCCGTCTTCAGCCCGACACCAGGTATACTGGGGAGATAATCACAGCCACTGAGGATTGCCATGGCGCGAAACTGAGAATCCGTCCATCCCAGTAATGATATGCCTGCATCGGCGGTTGTTACGGACCCGAAGTCGTCTCTAGATATAGACGTGATGGTACTTGAAACCGAATCAAGTTTGAATAACACTTTGCGGCAACCAAAGACGAGCAGGTCGGAATCCTCCGTGATGATACCATCCACAATTCCGATGCGTTCCAAGTAAGCCATCTGGGCGTCGGCTTCGTACGGTGCAACCACGTACTGGATGCCCTCTGCTCGAAGGACCTATTGAAGGAGGTCAACGCGCGACTATTCAAGATGACGAATCCTACTTTGATGAGCTGGTATGCCATTTGTGGAGTCACGTCGATACATTTGACATAAAACTCCCGAGCCTGACTGTGTTTACCCTGTGAAGCAAGGGCATTCGCTTTGGCGAGGTTATCATCTCGTCGCTGTTTCCTTTCGCTTTCCGTCCCTTTCTTCGCGGGAAGTGGCCCGCCGTCAAAAACTACGTAGGGCTGTATCTTGTGGTGACGCAGAAGTCGAACCTTGTGCATGGCATAATCGACATACCTGAATATATGCCAACATGGTCAGTCATGCGTAACCACCACGGGCCGACGGAGCTGTAGGGAGGCGCGAAAGAATGAATGCTCACTTGGTCGTCTTCTTTCCGGTCGCAAGTTCGGTGGCACAAGCATAGACGCCACGGTGTAACCAAACGTACGCGTCGACCGCCAGAGTCTGACCAGCAAAGTCAGACAAATGTCTGTTGACCTGGATGGGCTTGAGGAGCGGGAGTAAACCAGAAATACCCATCGAAACTTGGTGTTTTCAATTGATCAAGAGTATGGGCATCAAGACGCGGGTCTCGTCAAAGCACAAAGGGTGTTCGTGACCCGCGTCGCCAAGACTTGGCAGAGGTCGTAGACCATGTAATGCAAACAAGGGTAAACAGACGCGTCGCGTTCGTCCAATGAGATTTGTGCGAAAGCGACCATGTCCTTTACAACGACAGGCCGACTCAAAACCGCACAGTATCATCTGCATGGGATGCACGATCTCGCATGGATCCGTCGCCAAAAGGCCATCGTTTAGCCTGCTCTTTCACTCCGGAGGTGTAACTCACCAACCTCGGGACGAGGTACCTCAAATTCGGCACTGCGAGTTCGACGAAATCGAACGACGCGACACATCGATGGCAGACTACTCTCTACATTGAACAAGGTGTCACGAATTCATCGTTCATCGTTCATGGATGATTAGATGATCCGAGCTATGTGTAGAGCGTGGGTGGGTTTGTTCCCCAGAAGCTAGCGATGGGAGCGGTGCGAGTTCACGATGCAACCAAATTGCTCCTCTTTTTCATACGGGCGACGCCGCGGAATGACGCACAAGCGGTACCACGGGGGGGAGGCGGCCGCGTCCTGTAGCTTTGAGCTATGGCTCGCTCAGCGGATCGCTCTAAGTGGAAGCGTCCGTGACGCGTCCGAACCGAGCCCGAGTTGGTGGGAATGCTCGGGATAGCAGCATCGTGACTTGTCCTAAAAACAAGTGGACTGCGCACTACTGCTTGATCAGGCGCTGGATCTCTTTCTCCTTCTGGAACTGCGGTAGGTGGACAGGATGGAAGATCTCCGTGCGGGCGGCGCCGTGGAAAGACGGGTGTACCACGGCGGCCGTGTCCTGAATATTCAGATCTGGGTCTGAGCTCTGACAGTGCGCAGATTGTGCGTGATGAGGAGTGCGATAGATGTCACCGGACTAGATAAATGGACGGTAAAATACGACGCCGGTGTCAGTGTCACCATGACACCAGTTCTGGTGGGCCTCGGATTCATGGCCAGCGCACCAGTCATGACCCGGTGGTTGGCTGGTGTGGCCGCCGTGTGAGCGTCTGAGCTGGGGTGTTTATAAAACGAGATCCGGTCGTATCAAGAATCGTACGAACGACGCCCATCGCGTTTCATCACCAACCACAGCAATCAGCATGAGTGGCGATTTCGATCATACTGAGAACAGCGTCAAGCCCGCCGTCTCCAATGGAATATCTCCACCTAGCTTTTCTCTCCCGGTTCGCCTTTACGAACTACCAAGGGTCTCTTGTTTGCTCACTTTGATCCGACTAGCTCCCAGATAACCCAGACATCATAACAGCAAACCTCTTGCTGCTCATCGGACAGACACCCAACCCGTACGTGCATCCGATCCCTATCCTGTACCCCGCTCAGTGCGATCCAGACGACTCAAGTTCGTATACCAACTCCTCGTCAAGCACCTACATGCCTTTGTCAAGGAGACCAAGTGCGTGATGTCGCTCTCAGAGTTTGAAGCGTCGATCACCAACGATTCGATAGCCTCTCCACAGACGAATGGATGGCTGCGATCGGGTTTCTGACTCGAGTAGGCCAGACATGCACGCCTTTGCGCCAGGAAATGATCCTCCTATCTGACGTGTTCGGCGTTTCCGCCTTGGTCGACTCTCTCAACAACCCCGTCGAGGGGGGTGCAACGGAGAATAGCGTCTTGGGCCCCTTCTACACCGACGATGCCCAGGACGGTGAGTCTCCGTGAACTTGTACAACACCCAAACCTTACCCATGCCCCCCAGTCGAATTTGGCGGAACGATTGCATCCGAAGGCAAAGGAGACTACATGTACGTCGAGGGCCGGGTCTTGACAACAGAGGGCGAGCCCATCGCAGATGCCGTCATCGAGACATGGGAAGCAGATCACAATGGTATGTCCCGCGATCCCACGCATTCATACATGTCTGATCACGCACTCACCGTCGCCAGGGTTCTACGACACACAATATGCCGACAGAAGCCATCCCGACTGTCGTGGGCGATTGCGCACCGCAGAAGATGGCACCTTTGGGTATCGTGCCGTTGTTCCTTGCGCTTACCCCATCCCGGGTGACGTGAGTTCCATTTGGTTTTTCTGATTCTATCGCGAATTCTGATCCGTCGATTCAAGGGTCCAGTCGGCGAACTCTTGATCTCCCAAGGCCGCCATAACATGCGTCCAAACCACTTACATATGATGGTGGAGGCCCCTGGTTACCACAAACTTATTACCGCACTCTATCCAGAAGGGTGTCCTTACCTTGAGAGCGATGCCGTGTTTGGAGTTAAGAAGTCGCTCGTCGTGGTACGTGTTGCGTTTCTCTCAAAGCTTTCGAGTTTGTCACCATAGTCCTCGAACAGAAAATGGACCAAATAGACGACGACGACGAGGCTCGCAAACGCGGATTCCCATCGGGCGGCTCGTTCCAGCTTTTGAAGTTCGACATCGTCCTACTCACCGAAGAACAATCCCACTCTATCCGGAGACAAGCTGTCAGCGAACCGGAAGAGTCGTATCTCCAACCCAAGGAGAATTGACATGTCTATTCATGATACCTGATTCACTCACCGACCTGTACTCTTCGTCGTCTCTTTGCTTCATCTTGTACTTTTGGGTTCAACATCTAGAATAGGCGAGCCTCGATCCACCCGCAAATGTATTCAATTCTTCCATGTATACCATACATGATACGAACAGAGACTTCAACAGGCTTAATACAGAGTTCGCGCAGATGCGTTTGAGCCCAGTTCTAGGCCCGCCGACACAATTTCACCCGAGCGTTCAACGGTGTCAACGTGATACCAGTCGTCCATTTCAGTAATGCTTCTTTTTGCTCCTCAAAGGGCTGTTTCTTGAGATCGTCCGGAACTTGTATCTCGTACCGACGCACGACGCTCGCAAGGATACCGATCGTTTCCGCGAGTGCGAATCGCTGACCGATACATGACCTTGCACCGCTCGAGAACGGCAAGACTAAAGGAAGACAAACGTGAGTCTAGCAGACAACCATCGAGGGGTCGTGGAACTATTTTGCGCTTACACGCGTTTCTCGGCCACTGGTAGGACTCGGTGTCGATGAAGCGTTCAGGCTTGAACTCCTCGACGTCCTCTCCCCAATACAGAGCTGCGACGTGGGTAAGCCCTACGAGGTGGATGTAGGGTCTCGTCCGAGATGAGCAAGACTCACGGTTCATGTGCAATGCCCATATATCCATGACGACGACGCTCCCCGCCGGAACAGCCATCAAGAACTTTCCGGTTCCGACAGGAGAGTTCTCCTTCGATCCGGGGGTGAAATAGGTACCAGGCAGGACCGTATCCTTGTGCACGTCTTTCGATATACGAGGCTCGGCAGGAAACACACGAAGTGTTTCGCGGATGCATGCCTCAGTGTATTCCTTTTGCGGACTGTCAGTACGTGCTGATTTGGCGACCAAACGAGACTGACGAGCTTGTCCATGTATTCTTTGTGATTCTGTTTTGTATTTCGTTTCGCAGGTCGTTCATGAAAGTAGGTAGTAAAAGCTTACTGTCGTTAACTGTGCAAGAGGTGCATCCGCGGGCCATACGCTCCTAACCTCTTCGTAGAGTTTTTGCTGGCAGTCTGGGTAAAGGGCCAATAACACAAAAGCGAAACAGAGGGTATGAGAAGAAGTCTCTACGACCAGACATCAGCTCCTGGCCGACGTAAGCATTTCAGAACATGGGATCAACTAACCATGTCCAGCAAGAAGGAAAGCCTAAGAGCAGAGGATTGGTTGAACAGGGAAAGATGAATACCAACTCCACGCTCACAAATATGTTAGACAGGACTTCTCCTTCAGTCAGCATCTTCGAGTCCCCGTCCTGGTTCATGTTCGCCTCGACGAGGTTTCGTAGCAATGCTGCGCCTGAAGCCCCGGAGGGTTCACCAGACATAATTTTAGCACGAGCAGAGGCTACAAGATCAAGCATGTGAATTCGTAAATCGTCAAACGCAAGTTGAGTCAACAGTGCGCGGGAGGAAAGATAAGGCACTTTGATCAGCGACGAAACCCGGTAAAACCATCCCGGGGCCAAAGCTCTGAAGATAACATTGTTGACGGAATTTATAACCGCAGATCGAAAGGTAAGCTTGCAACCGGGAGGGGGTTCCGCCTTCGATTCGGCGGTCCAGGACACCCGTCTACCGAAACCTGCGGTTGCGATTACAAGAAGAGTTGCCTGAAACCAACTTGAACTCAGCTCCACAGATGTTAGATTGTATCTCGTACCTTGGTTAGGGGTGGCAACATATCCAAAGTGATATCAGGACCAGCAGCATCAAGTTGTTCAAACCATTCGTTTATCACACGGAGGCTTTCTGACCAGACCAGTGCAACGTTTGCCTTTGGATTACTCGGGTTAGACAAACAATAGTAAATTAGCTAAGCGGAGACAACTTGCCTCGTTGAAGGCAGACATGGCGACCGAACGATGGCGCTTCCAGTCGCACCCTTCCATACTGACAAGATTTCCTCCGTATATGTTGAGGATCTCGTACTCGGCAACATCCTTTTGGAAAGTGTGTCGATCTGAAGCGACGATTTTCAATGCCTCGGGGTCTGCGAGCCAAAAGAACTGCTGAGCTGCTGAAATCCAGACAGACGCAAAGGACGTGACTCCGAATTTCTCGTATACTAAAAGTCTGATTGTTTAAAACGACATGCAGAGGAAGAGAGACAGGCATACACGAAAATTTCCCTGCGTAGTATCCAGCCATGCCAGGTCTGGGGAATGTGATACCCAGCACAAGGGCCACGGGGCCGAACGGGCTGAGCCACAGCGTTGCACGACCTGGACAATCCCTACCATGGAAGTTAGCCTTTGGCTCTGGATGGAAACGACAGCGCAGACACTGGTAGCAGACATACTTTATCTTTGCAAAGGCTGTCCGCACCGACAACACCTTATCCACGGCGAGCTTGAAAACTACCAGAGCGATGCCAGAGACAACCCAGCGGTAAATCGTGGATGAGGAGACGACCATGCTGTGTTGAGCAGAGTGCCGAGCCGAGCATTGAAGGTCGAGAAATGAAGACTATTTTAAACTAACTGAAAGCGACCGACAACGTCGCATCCACCAACGTGGGTCCATCACTGACTGTAGCGGAAAGATACGAAGAGCCTGCGTCAAAAGGAGTTCAGACCCAGCTGTTGTAGCGACTGCCGACATGACATGAAGATGATTCTGCACATTGGTCTGGCACATGGATACTGGACAGTGTCCCATCAAGCCACAAACCTAACATACGATAGTGAGGCACGGTCGGGTCACAGAGATGCGGCCGAAGTAGTATACAGGAGTGCATGGTAGGATTAATATTGTCCCGTTAGACAGTGCCTTTCCGCAAGCTTTGGGGCGGAAGGTGCTGACTAAGCGTCTGCCCCGCGCCTGCTGACGCCGATCTATGTACTAACTCTCAACCCCAGAGTCATCGACCTTTCTAGCCGTCCTCCAATCACAGCTCTCCACAGCCCATGATAGAGTTGTCCAGTCTTGTAAATCTGAGTCAAGCGGCTTACTTGCTGCGAGTATGTAAGCTCGCTCTAGACCGGTCTCGACCCGGATCTGCTCCACGTTTCACACTCTCTGATACTCACAGATGTCATGGGGTCAGCCATTCTCTGTTCCCCATTCTTCCTTTTCTCAATATATTCACCATTCTTGTCCGCTTAGTGTTTCTGCCGCTTCAAGGTTTTCCATAAAGTCAACCAAGTTTATAGCACAAAAATATGAGTCTTTTTTTGGGAAAAGACTGACAGGGTACGCCACATCTGTGGCAACACCTGATACGGGCCAGCACGAGCGATAGAAGGGACGGTCGTACAACACAATCAATATTACTGAACAGAGCACTGTGCTGTCTGGGCAGGATCCAGCCCTACTCATTACAACCCAATTTGAACTCATCCAATATTCAATATTGAAACTAATTTCTGTCGTTCCACACTTAGCATCAGACTCGACAAGACCAACAGCGGAGTACCGGACTTTCAAGCGCAACACCGGACCGACAATAAAGGTTGAGACAAGGTTGGTGTGCGCACTGGCAGCCTACACATGCCTGTAAAGAGATGTTGCAAGACGGCATCACTGTATTCGCCAGCTTCCGAGTCAGCAACGTGGAGGCGGAGAACATCAACGTCTGAATAACACGTCCAACTTGAAGCGTGCAATGTCAGCACTTCCGAATGCGGCACCACTCAATTCACTGGCAGGCAAGCGCACCGATTCTACACGTTGAGCAGCATCCAAGTCCTCAGAATCAGCTCCAGACAGATTGCTATGATCTGCACCCAAAGCAACAGAAAAGCACCCACGAAGGGGGGAATTGTTCAACAGAGACACCTCGACACTCGAGGAAACGACAACATCGCAAGGCAACAGTGAACCGCATTATCGAGTCACGCCCGACGAACAGACCGTCCGTTTAGTCGCATGAAGGAATGGGGCAAAGGTGAGCACTGTGAGCCATGGATCAGAGGGGATGATAAGGATAAGCAATCAAGGGCGTAAGAGATAAAAGATCCCAGGGCGTTCTATGTCGACAAGTTAGCGATTCCATCTCGCAGGGAATTGCAAGATTTGTTTATGTTTATTTATATTTACATATTTGCCCTCTTATGGATTCTACTATTGTATCGGGAAAAACCGTCCTAAAAACCGTGCTTTTCCCAGTAACATTTTTGGTGCACCAAATTTTTGGGCAGATTTACAAAACATTATGTGTACCCCTTTTCAGGTTTCGGATTGAAAAATCCAGATGGCATTGCAAGCGAGGTCAATCTATCAATTATCAACACTTTTTTCTGATTTGGTGTGTCCGTGCACAACTCTGACATGTAATATAGTTTAACTACCTTGCTTGACAAGCTTTCTCCAGCCCATAATCTGTGGGAACAACTCACCACGAACATCCATGATCATCTTTTTGTGACTTCCCTTTATGTGATACCAACTCACCAGTGTTTGCCAGTGAGCAAGTGTCAAGCAAGGTTTTTGCTGACGCAAGTCGAGTATTCTATATCTAACTAAATGCCTAGCGACGGTGGCATTGCCAACACAAGATGTGGATGCCAGTTACGGTGTCCCATGAAAAGGTAGCTGCATTTCATTTTCCGCATGCAATTTAGCGACACTCGTCTGCAAATTCATGTGTAAAATTTGATGGGCCGACGGCCGAACTAGGTGGCTAATTCCACCGCACGTCACAAGCGGCGGAGCGGTGTAAATCTCCAAAACAGTACAGTATGTACATACCCCATGATGGGCCGCCGCATCTGCAGATTTGTTCGTGTCTGTAAATCCGACACGGAAGCGGATACCGTGACGATTATCCCGAGGATAATCGCCATCTGCACGATTCAGGTCACAACGTTTCTTAGCCCGGGTAGACAACTCCGAGTCGGCCTCGTACGTTCACGAAATTTGCTCGGTGTTAGGCAAGTGCTTTGCACTATCCTTATTTCACCCTCCGTCCAGTATGTCGAACGGCGAAGCAAGGTGTATACGTAAGTACTAATCGGCTTTCTGAAGCGAGTTTTGGGATGGGGTGCGCACTGGCAGCTGCGCTCGCTTTCTTTTTTAGTAGGACCCTAATCAATTTCCTTTTTTGCGAGCCGCCAGCTCTCAAATGCCTGCGGATCAATGATAGGGTACTCAAGCGATAATGTTACAGACTGTCGGTTACCACCTTTGCAGAAAGGCTAGCGAGTCACACACCTTTGACAGGCATGACATGCCCAATTATTGTATTTCAGACCAATGAGGATGACGGGCCGCAAGAGCGGGCCATGCTCACGGAGGCTATTGCATCTTGCTTGCTGTCACAACCCCCCTCTCCGTGTACTGGGGAGCGCACTGTAGACGCTCCGAGTCCAATCTCGCCTAACTTCCACCTAGCGAACAAAACAAGGAAACAAAAAATACAAAGGACCGCCAATCCATAGGCTAGTGTTCAGCGCGTGTCTTTTATTCCCCCATACGATGTTTATTTGAGCCGGCAAGTCCATTCGTTCTTCGACAGTCCTAACCAAAACACGGTCTCCTTTCGAACGTATCTGTTTAGACCGGACAAGGTATATAAAGATTTCACTTCCGTTTGCGCTCTCTATCTACTAACCCGCCATGTTTTTACCTACCTTTCTTGTCCTATCTTCCAGCGTGCTTCTGGCAAGCAACGCGTCCGTTCTTTCCAACGACACCGACGATGCATACCCTACCCCCACTTTTAAAGGCTTTTCATTCGCAGCGAAAGCGACGCCTAATTCCGACAAGGGCTCATCCAACAACCATACGTTGCTCAACGAGGGCAACATGGAGGTACGTCTTCCCACCCTCCCAAGCCCCGACACCATATCACTCTCGTGCCCGTAAAGTACACCGGAAAAGTGACCGTCGGTGGCCACGGTAACCAGCTCCACTTCTCTAATCGTACGCTGCAACCTGGGTTCATTTTTTTTTCTTATCAGACTTTACCCTCATCATCGACACCGGTTCGAGCGATCTCTGGGTCACTAGCGGCCAAAAGCTCAAGCTCAACAGCACGACCAACACCACCGTGAACCTCACCTACGGCATCGGCTCCGCCTACGGCAACATTGCTTACGCCCCCGTGTCGTTTGGCGGGTACGACATCGACGACCAAGCATTCCTCAGCGTCTCCAAGACATCCGACCAAGGCGCCGAAGGCATCCTCGGACTCGGATTCGACGGCCTCTCCGCCCTCGAACGCACGACAAAGAACACGTCGACCCGATCCGTCATGGCCAACATGTTCGCCCAACATCCTTCCACGCCCCACCTCATCGGTCTCGCGCTCGAGCGGTCCGACGACGGTGAGGACACCGCAGGCGGATTCCTCACCATAGGCGAATACGACCCCCAATTCAGTAATGTCACGTACACGCCCAGGATCCCCGTCACGCCGACGTCGACGTCCCGTTGGACTGTCGCGCTGGACGCGATGACGATCAACGGGAAGCCCTATACCATTAAATCGATTGTTCAGGGAACGAAAAAGGGTCAGGCGATCGCGCTCATCGACAGTGGGACCAGTTTGGCGTATATTCCGGCCGACGCCGTCAATGCGATCTATGGCCAGTTCAACGGTTCGGTGCATGTCAAGACGACCGATCAAGACGCGTGGTTTGTACCCTGTCTGGCACAGGTCAATCTTTCGTTTACGTTTGCGTACGTCCACTGCTTCGTTCTTTCTGTTTGTTATCACGAAAACCCACGGTGGGGGGGTGGGTTAGGAACGCCGCGTACCCGATCAATCCGATGGAGTTGAGTTCTCCGGTGAGAGTCACTGACAAGAACGATCAATACACCGTCTGCATCAACGCGTTTCGGCCACCGCTCGATGGTAAAGAACGCGATTTTGATTTTTTGCTCGGAGATATTTTCATGCGCAACGTTTACTCTGTGTACGTTCTCTCTCCCCCCTCCCCTCCGTTATTCACCACCGCCCCACCTCCCACGCCCTCGTAGATTCAACTTTGGAAACGAGTCGTCGTCGTCGCACGGGGAAAAGAAAAACGCCAACACCGACGCCGACACCAAAGGTGCCTCCATCCAGCTCCTCTCGCGCACCAACCGAGATCAAGTGTACGCCAACTTCCAAAATCAACGGAAAAAATCTCTCGAGACGTATCCCCCCTTGTTCGACTTGACACAGCTTCACACGGACGGGTCGACAGAGGGAGGGGGGCGGCTGGAACCGCCGTCGGAGGATTAGGGATTCAGATCCGAGGGATGGGGGTGGCACGGAGGTGATGATACCCTTTGCACCCTTACGCCCGATCGAGATGCAGTCTGGCACTGTCCGCTGGGAAGATACATGGAACTGTGGGAGAGGGCCGATTTTTATTTATTTACATAAATGTTGGTTGACGTCGTCGCATGCATTTCAACGTTCACGAGTAGAGATGCTGTGCGCCAAGTGTGAATATGTACTTGACGCTCGTCGCAACGATCGAAAAAGTCCCATCCTCAGAATTCAAAGCGGCCGGGTTGTCAGAGGAACGAACCACAAACAAAAGGACGGATTCGAATCGGATTATGCGTGTTCATTGGAAAGTACGGAATGGGAGATTCAGATGTACGGACCATGGCTACTAAGTGACTGATCGATAAACGGGCAAAAGATACACTATCACGGAGATTGCTATATTTGTCAGAGGCAGAATAAGAGAAAACTGTAGGGGGACGAGGGAACGAGAAAAAAAGAAAAGTGAAACAGAGAGGGGTAAAAAAAAGTGTCGGGGGAACGGGGGTGTCGCAACGTAACCAGGTGGTGTAAAAGAGGAAAACAAAAAAAAGCCGGGGACAATGGGTGATATGCTAAACGTATGAAACGATGACCAACTACATCTACCTTTCGATTTGATATCCCTTCAAAACCAAAAAAAAGTGGGCTGTGCGCGAAATCGATACCGAACGCACCTCGCAAAACCAAGACCGTGAAATAACAAAGAAAGAGGAAACCGGGGAACAAAGATGGCTGAACAAGGAGCAGGAGGTGACAATCATGGACGTGCCTAATCCAGCTGCGTGATGGAATCCGTGTCGTCGCTCCCACCGAACGTAGACTGGTGGCTTTCCAAGCTTATTACACGCGGCGTCATCCTCAGGGCCCGCAACGTCTCATCCACGTCGTCAACTGGCTCCTCGTCCCCTTCGCCATCCGTATGTCGGTCCCCTTGCCCCATGTCAACTTCACCCTCACGCTGACTGTAACTCCGAGAATCGGACGAAGGCATCGCCTCAAAGTATGCCTGCAGAATCGACATGTGGCCATGTTGTCCACCCGGCCGCGCGCCTGGCGGAAGCGGGAAATCAGAGAGCGCCGACATTTGTGACATATCGGAGGTCGTCAAATAGCTCGATCGAACGGCATCGGCCGAGGACAACTGATACCGTTTCGTCACAGGACTCAAAAAAGCGCTTTCATCCTCCTCGTCCTCCTGAATAGAGAGGTGGGTCGAAACGCGAATAGGAGAATGGATGAAGGAAGGTGCGGTGGCGGCTTCGAACTGGTTATGCTTGATAGGATATCCTGTCATCGTGCAGAGCACGTTAGCAAGGCTCCCCAATCCGGACAAATGTGGATCATTACCAAATGTGTCATTCTCGTTTTCTTCCAACGGACTCTCCAAAACAGATGCTGTATAAGACGAATTGAAGTCGTCCGTGATAACCATAACAGAGTGTGCGGTAGATTCGCTCTCCTTTTGAATGGGCACATGCATTTGCGAAGACGATTCCATAGGCGGAGGGGAAGATGACGACCGGGCCAGATCCATGAACACAAACTTGGTCCCACTCTCGTTTTGTGATTCACTGCTCTGGGGACTTGTCGGATCGGAGGGCGTCCGAGAGAGACCTCGCCGGCCATGGACCCTCTCACTCAACTTGCGAACAAGGTGAGTGAGCGGGCTGCTGGCTGCTGAGCCGCGGACGTCAGTCGGCACCTGATCAATGGTCACATTTGGTTCCTGGTGCTGATCTCCCGAAGCAGGGTAGGGCTTGTAAAAGAGGTCCTGGAATTCGTCGAGATCGTCGGGGTTGTCGAGCGCAGACACGACCATCTGAATGGTCGAATTGGTCAAGGACGGGGGACTGTACACCGCCAATGAAGACGTATCCAATTCTTCGGGTTGCGAAACAACAGTTTCGCGTATAGAAGACTGTTCCTCAGGGGACGGTAATTCGGCTGCAAGCGACGATGTACTTTCCACGCTGGCTTGCTTGGCTTCCGGGACCTCCTCTGGCCGCGGATGTGAAGCATACACAAGCGCCTCGCCAACACCATACTGCTCAAAATCGGCATGACTGAGGGATAGATGCGGATATAAAGTACGTTCTGTGGCCTCTCGGCCTATTGTTACCTTCAACGTAGCACCTTCACTGCCCTTGTCGCCCACTCGTCCAGGCTGCGCCGACGCAGACCGGTATGGATGCACGATGGGAGCTATCGGGGGATAGATGGCCGCGCGTGGGGGCAACCGATGTCTCAGGCTGACATCGCTGGCGACGCCAAGCTGAGGTAGGTTGGAATCAATCGCCGATGGATGCGGGCCCGCATACTCAGAGGTCTTGTGCGTATACTTTGACGACCAGCGACTCTCCTGGTCACCTTCCTGATGTCGAGGTCCGGACACGTAGGGATGACCTGGCACCTTGAGGTCGAAACAACCGTCTGCAGGCGGTGGTGAAGTGATTGCAATGCCAACTTCACCACCCGTTGTGCTTTGGAGTGGAGAAACCTTGATCATGTCCGACGCTCCCTCAGCATTGGTAGCATTGCCCATGTGAGCTGTACCTTGCACATCGACCCTCGAGGATGATGGTACCTTTTCGTCCGCAGAGGCAATATAAGACTCGTCTTGACCAATTCCACAGAGGACACCCGCTTTTAGGAACGCTGGTTTGCCCCACGATCCATTCCGAGAGTGACTGCGTGGTAAAAGATTGCGAGATGATTTGGAAGAATTAGAAGTGGTTAGAGAATGTGAATGTGAATGAGAGTATGCACGTGAGTTGGAAGTGTGAGAATGAGAATACGCTGATTGTGAATGCGAGTGCGAATATGCTTTAGAATGGGATGAAGAGCTGCTTGGTTTGGTGACGTGCACGGTTGGCATGGTGCTTTGGCTTCCGAGTAGCGTACGGGCAGTAAGAAATTCAAGATTAAATTGAGCTTTGCCACTTTCCAAAATGTGGGGGCCATGAGCGTGCCTCGCGCCGAGAGACTTGGAACGTGCGCGCGAGAACGAACGGGTGTGTTTGTTTCCAAGGGATTTGGAAGCCTGTTGTTTCCACTGAGCTCGCTGTTGCTCAAACGCCTCCCCCTCATCGATAACCCTACAGCGGTCCGACTTTAGATTAGAGGAACAAGACACGACGGGGGCAAGAGACTTACTGTTCTAACGAGAGAGGTGGCTCCGGTAGAAGAAGCTCGGCGCCACTACCAGGAACCTGGTCTGGTGTTGGCGTGGGTTCGTCCACAAGTGTTTCCAATGCAGGTTCAAAACCAGCGCGCGGGGTGGCAGACGTGGATGGTTGGTCAAGTAGATCCACTGCGGACCGTGATCTCATGAGCGTAGGATGTATGGACCCGACATTCGAAGTGACAGGCGTGACAGACACTGCACGGGGTCGCAGAGCCGGAACCGAGGGAAAGGTAATACCCAAGTTCCTATTTGGAACACCTTCGACATGTTCAGTCACAGGATCATGAATGCTCTCGGCGGTAGCAGTATGTGGACGCGGTGCCTGCCTGACCTTGAAACGGGGAGAGGGAGAAAACAGAGCATCCCACCAGGATTCAGCCGATAACCAACGCTCCTGGCCCTTTGACCGTTTCTTTTTCATAACCGACCTAGGACGAGCTAGCGCTGCTCCAGAGGCCAAGTTTGGGGTGGACATGGACGTCTTGAGTTGGGATTGTAACGGGACCGACTGGCTCTGGGATGTTCCATGGCCAAGTCGTGATGGCGGTACTCTACCATGTGCAAGCCCCGTGTTGATGTCAGAGCGTGAACCCTCGGGATGATGTCGGAAAGGTTGAGAGGTAGCATGGCGCAAAGGGGGGGCTGCACCGACGGTTTTAGAATATGCATATGCATTCGAACCAAGAGGAGTGGAGTATGCATAAGGATGGTGAATGTGGGTACGCGACGGATGAGAGTCAACTGGAGAAGAATGCCGCGAGTCTAAATCCGGGTTTCCAACGAGATCCTGATGTCGGGAAGCGAGCCGCTTAGCGGGGGAAATGTTTGCTTGGTCTGGGGGGGGAGAGGTGGTGTGAGAAGGGATAGGCGTCGAAGAAGCACAGTAGGAATAATAATACTCGTCGTCGTCGGCCTGAAGTGGAGAGGGAACGGAAGTGGGGTTGATAAGATGTACTTGTGTCTGACCACTGTCAGAGACCCATTTTCCAGAGACAGAGTGGGAAGGGACGAGAAGGTCTTGTTGAAGTTGCGGGATGTTGACGAAGGGAGGACCGTGAGCCGACTTTCTTTTGGAGCTGAAGGCAAAGAAAGTGGTACAACTAGATCGCTTCGAACGATTTGGAGGACCGAGAGAGCGACGAGATGAGACGGGTGATTCACCTATGCCGCCGTCTGGTATGAGGAGAGGCGGGGGCAACGAATCGGATGGCGCGGTATTCGCGCGTGCGCGTGAAATGTCCGGAGAATCAGTGCGAAAGCTAGAATCAGTAGCTCGATGGAGAGGGAGGGGGTTTCCTCTGAAGGGATCGAGCTCTGGCTCGCCTAGACGGTCATGAGAGACGAGCCTGGCGGTGTGGTGGTCCTTTGCGTGTTTTTCCTGATTGCGGGGACGGGAAGGAGAGTCAGGTCTAGGATTTGAACCGAATCCGAGACGAGAGGGCAGCAGGCAGGACAGCACACTGGAGCTCTTGAGGACCATCAAGGCCGGTTGTGAGCAGGGACGGTGTCGCGTCGGAGGGGGGCGGAGAAGAGAAAAAAGGGCGGGAGACGAGAAGGCGAGAAGAGAAGGCGGTGATGTTCGGGGAGGTGCACTGACATGCAGAACGTGGGAGGTCAAAGGGTGGGATGCGGGGTCATGGGGGGAGGGAGAAAAGGAGTTGCCCTCGCCGTGTCACACAGCGGCGAAGGATAAATGTTTCAAGGAAAACTAACGCTGCTGACATCATCTCTCACGAAACCGCCCTTCGTGGCGCTGCTCGGCACGCCATCACGAAGCGGTGGCCCATCATGGATCAGCATCAGCCCGATCCTGTCCAGTCAGAGCTCCATCACAGCCAGCACGGCGACCAACTCCCAGAGACAGACGGCTCGACGGGCCCGTTCTGAACAGAGACGAAATCACCTCACCAGGCGACGTGGCGACGTGGCGACGTGGCGTACCCTGCGACGTGTCTCGAACAGAAAGGATTGATCGGGACCGTAGTACTTACTTGGGAATGTCGATGCTGTACACTATCTATTTTGTCTTGGCCGCGTGGCTTCGTCGCCATCCACCATGATAAGCCACACGCCCCATCGCACACCCCTCCGCCGCGTCTCCCAAGGCTCCCTCTTCGCCTTTTCCCGCTCACAGCAGAACCCAGATGCCCCGCACGGCCTCGGTTTCATCGAACCCGTCATGTCCGAGCTCGTCGACGAGGCAGAAGCCCTCCACGCAAACGTAGACAGCCTCCGCCGCCTCAGCGACTCCCTCCGCACCTTCAACGAGAGTTTCGCGAGCTGGTTATACGTCATGGACATGAACGCCCTCACCACAGACTGGCTTCAGGTGTGTGCCAATCCCCGGTGCGTAGTTAAGCCGAGATGATGGATATATGCGCAGGCGCCAACGGACGTATCGTTTCAATTGGCGAGAAAACGCGCCGGTACGTTGCATGGCTCTGTTCTCAAACATCTCTGATGCCTCTCGCATGCAGAGGAAGATGCCCGGACCGCCATCGAAGCCGCAAAGACAGCCCTGCCACCACCTTCTGCGCGTGACGCCAGCGCCATCACGGATGTGGACAAGACGGACTACAACGAGACCGCAGATTACGAAACGACCTTTACCACTGCCCTCACCTCCACGTCTGCTAATACAAAGTCCGCCCCACCAAAAACCGTTCCGAAGAAGAAAGGAAAGCCAAAGTTGACTGCCAAGGAAAAGAAAGAACGATTGGTGCGTGTTTCTCTTCTGCCGTGCTCGTGGATGGGTTGAAGCTGATTTTGGGGTACACAGATGGCGATCGAGAAGATTATCATGTGTCTCCCGCTCGAGTTTCGCGGGAACGACCCCGTACGTGCCATACTTCGCTACCTAGCGAGCCTTGTTGATGGGTCGCCTTGTGCAGGGTCTACGTCGAAACATGGAAATGGTCATCGAGTTCATGATCAACAGCGATGGTCGCGGAGTTAAGCGTATGTATGCGCGCTCATTCAGACGCTATCGTCCATTCACCTATCCATAGTCATCGAGCTCATCACCCCGCCTGACCTCAATCAGGCTCGAGTGAACAGATGTCTGATCGCTCTTGTGAACAGGAAAATCGTCCACAAGGACAGTGCCTCAGTAAGCACGATCTATCCTTTCCCCCTCTTACTATAGCGGAAATGATTATCACCAGGGTTCGACGCTGTATCACTGGCACGGATTGTCTTGACGATCTGTCTGATCCAATTGTACACTCCCCTTCCACACCTGACAAAATGTCGATGCGACATTCGATCCCCTGGACGAGGATTCTGCGATAATTATCGCATAAGTGCGCGCTAACGACATGTCATATCAGTAGGCACAGTCACCACTATTATGCTATTTCCTGAGAGAAAGTGAATCCCACCGTCGAGTACAACTGGCATCTCGCAAATCAGAGTACTTTTAACACTTCCGCCCGCAAGCTCTTCGAAAAGCTTTGCTTGCGTACCCCGACGACGACCGCGTGCTCAAGGGAAATGCGGCGTTTGTAGCCCTGACACGACATCTGTTCGAGAAACAATGCACTAAATGGTTGACCAATGCGAGTGACCCGGTCCATGACGTGAAGATGGCAGCGATGCAGCCTGGAGCCCCGTAAGCTTCTATATTATCACAGGCTTTTGGACCATCTGAGTTGGCGCCGACATTGCAACCGTTATTCTCCCCAATTCAACTGATGGTACTACTGAGAGAAACGGGCACAAGATGCCCCAATCATGTAAACCTATCCACGATGAACATGAACGCGACGGTGAGTGCGAATTGCTGCGTCACGTAATAACCTGAGATGGATAGCCGTATGAGTGAGGCACCCGCCGATGCTGTCGTTTGCATTTGCAAAGAAACGTGCCGGCACGTCAGATCTCCATTCTGAGAGATGGGCCCGAGCCGTTGTCACGTCCGTCTACGCCGGTCCGACATCAAGGAAGTAGTAGACAAGACAGCTTACGACGTGGCGCATGTATCCAGTGTGAACGTTTGAACCTTGATCGATCGATCTACGTGTCCACGTTGCGGGGGAACATACTACAACCAATCGTATGTCCCAAGACCTCCCCCCCCCAAAAAAAAAAGGTTGGTGAAAATCGGCCAGAGGGAGGTAAGCATTTTTAAAGAGCCGCCGCCGTCGGGTACATCCACGGGAGGAAGAGCGTGACCAAGACTTTTTTTCTCCGCAAAATTAAAAAAAAGGTGAAAATCGGTCAGAATCAAAGCGGGAACTTTTGAAAAGCCGTCGCCGTCGGGTATATCCTACTAGGAGGAACGTCTTGATCGAGAGCGCGAAGATCGCCGACCATGTGGGTCGTTTTTGCCGCTTGCAAGACGTAGAACGGGGTTCTGTAGTATGAGCAAGATGACGTGCCGCATCAGTGATTGCGGGAGAGTATTCGTATCTCAGGCTGGCTGTCCCACACGTGATATGAATAGGAGTGTGACGTAGTGCATTCGTCTCCCGTCTTGTGGCTCGAGTATGAGCGTTCGCTATCCGAGAGCGTCCAGGGATGCGCGCGTGCTTTGTGCGCGGTATGTCACGAATGGGTTAATCCGGATTGTACGCTCATCGTGAACCGAGTCGACAAACACTCAGGCTCGCACGTCACAGAGTAAGGCCATCCAGCTGGGATCCGAGTAAGAACGAGCGCCAAAGATACGAGCGCGACTGCCCATAATGAGAACAATGGAAATGTGTTTGAGCTCTGTGGACTAACTTCGCGCACCACGAGCAAACCAAAACACCTCCTTCTTTCTGTCCTCGAAACCCACGACTGTGTACCATCAGTGAGGATGTCGTCGACAAAAACCGGTGTGTAACAGTTCTGAGGAGTGAGCGCGATGCTGACAATTCCGTATCGGTAAGATCCAATAGTACGGGGACCAGTGGCCATTACGAGGTGGTGGCAGTCGCGTTCCACCCTGATGGAATGCATCTTTTGGCAGGGGACGGTGATGGGATTCAGCGATGGCGACTCGCAGACGGTCAAGAGGTCGGAAGACAAATGGGAATGAACTTGCGCGCCATATCAGTGTCAAAGGACCACAAATGGGTAGTGTGTGGAACTGTGTCAGGGGCAGGTGTGTGGGACGAAAAAATCGAGGAAAAGGTCATCGACGTCGAGGGTGAAAACTACGTTTATGCGGTGGACGTCTCCATGGACTCGACCAGGTTTGCCACTGGGACTGCACTGGGTGACAACAAAGCGAGCATCTGGAGCATCACCAGCGGAGAGAGACTCGTCGGCCCGCTCAAACACGACAGTCATGTCACTGGAATCAAATTCTCTCCCAATGACGAGCACATCGTTACTGCATGCTTTGAGGGCTCGATCCGTGTTTTTGACAGTCGGAAAGGTGACGAACTCATCAATATCGAGACTGCCGTCACACCCTCACGCTGGTACGGAATTACTCCCCTTGCATGGTCGAACGATGGTCAGCGACTTTTTGCTGTATCGAACAACAACAAAATCAAGTGTTTCGAGGTCTCCACCGGGTCCCAACTTGTTGAATCGCAGGTTCTCAATGACGGTGACGACAACGACAACGTCGAGTCTGTCGCCCTGCCCACCAACGGGACATTCATTGCTACCTACACAGGCCACACCATCTCATTCCTGGACACATCCACACTCACTCGGATTGGCCCAGTCATCGAGGACAGTGGGAAGATAGAATCGATCGCCCTCTCCCTAGACGGCAACTGTCTTGCGACGGGACGACGGGACGGGAAAATTGCCATCCATAATCTCGGCAGTATTCTCCCAGACTTGTATGGCCCTCCCCAGTCCCAGGTGAGCACTTGTCTACCTATGATGTTAGCATGTCAGATAAGCCCCATTTCATTGACACACTAGCATCAGGAATCTTCTCGCGAGGAACGACAACCAGACGAGGCCCACATTGAAGACGGCAATGGTGATCTTCTTGAAGTATCCGTTCGTTCTTTTCCCTTTCGATCTGAGTTCTCACGATCGCACAGGTCGAGGTGCCGTCGAGCGCACCTGCACCTCAGTTCGACTACGACGAGGTCAGTGATCGTTATATTCCTCTCACTTTCGTGTTCACCCTGCTGCAGCCACCATCCATGGCATCCTCTGCCCATCACGGCGAGGGCGATGCGTCGCATGCCGTACCACAGTCAGGGGATGCTCCACCCCCTCTAGAGGAAAATATCAAGCCATCTCAGGGTATTCTGATACTCAGGAGGCTGCTACGGATGGGGA